>CAJQTU010000015.1:3470000-3652162 GCA_906901685.1 Desoria tigrina
GACACCGTCGTGATGACAAAGTTGCCAGTGACAAGTTGCCGGCGACAGGGTTGTCGAGACGAAGTGATCTATCAGACCCTTTCCACATTTCAAGATTTCGCAGTATCAAAGATTGAATTTAAATAGGATAGTAATGATATGTTGTGAATGAATTACCCAAGTATTTTGACTTTGCAACGATTTCAAATGATTAAATGTACTCTTTTATATTTCGCTGAAACAGTAAAATATGCAACTATATGCTACACTCCGAAATATGCAAAATACTCAAAATATAAATGAATCTACACAGTTTGTCAG
Source organism: Desoria tigrina (assembly GCA_906901685.1). Classification (NCBI taxonomy): domain Eukaryota; kingdom Metazoa; phylum Arthropoda; class Collembola; order Entomobryomorpha; family Isotomidae; genus Desoria; species Desoria tigrina. The sequence goes on from CAJQTU010000015.1 coordinate 3,470,301, forward strand.
AGTAATAACATTACAAAGCCCTATTGATATAGGTTTAAGAGGAATAGTTGAATTTTTGCATATTATATCATGATGTCCCGAGCTATCATTGTCTTATTGGTGTACCTTTGTCCCTTCTCATCTCAATTTCATGGAAATTAACAATAAGACTATGAAAACTGTTGTAAATGTAAATAAGTTGTTTTTAAGCATGTCCTGTTTGAACTATTGTTTCTTAAGAAGAAAACCGAGCCAAAAACTACGTGAAATTGAGGGACAAGCTGGATGAAGAATTCTATTCGATTTGATGATCCCGTAATCGTCTCCGTGAAGACAGGAGAAAGTTCTTGTAACGGGAGCTGATTGGGTTGGGTTTGACAGGTAACATTAGACTAACCGAGAGGGAGGATAGCTCCAACTTTGAACACCCGACTTGACTCTTTGTGAACGGGAAGCGAAAGTTAGGAGATCTCATTATCCGGTCCAACTTTCAATTTAGGAATGACGGGACGGATAAGAAATCTGGAAGCTCAAACTTCAATGTTTGACTAAATAAGTCAAAGTCAACAGAGTCCTCATCGACAGTAGGACGAGGGGATGTTCCACTTTCACATTTTATTTACCTTTACATTTATAGAAGAGACAGTGACAAAGGTCAAATCTATAGTAATGTCCATAAGTTTCATCGACATCGCTGGAATTTACAATCGGCCGGGTTTACCCACGCACCAACTGCATAATCTGCGTGACAAGTTTGAAACTTTACAAGGACAATCGTAGCCTAATGTATTTGGTATTCCTACCCCGTTTCACCTGGATCCGAAATTGAATATCCGAATCGTTCTTCTGAAATCCAACAACAGAAATGGCAAATTTTAAAAAAGAATGTCCAAAATGTGTTGTCAGTTTAGCAGTATTTCCTTATGTAGTTCTCACGACAAAAATCATTTTTATCTACGCTGGGACATGATGCTTGGAAACTTAAAAATACGCTGCAGCTCGGGGATGGAAAAAAAACTTTTTATTCCGGGTAACATAAAAAAAACTTCCGATTTTACCGAATTGATGTTAAGAAATGAAGATTTTCGACATTTTCGGAGAGAAAACGGGGAATTAAAAAGCGGTCCTAATTTCTCCGATTTTCGGAAAAATTTCCCAGTAACCTGTACCTAACGTTAGCTATAAAGCTAAGAATTGTAAGAAAGCCGTGAAGAATGAGTCATAAGTTTTGTGGCAATAGTCTAAAGTAGGAGTTAAGTAAGACGAGGACGGGTAAAAGACTTGAGACTCAAGACAGATGTAAAAGTCATTCTTCCGGTGATGGGATTCTTCCTCTCTATATACATTATCCCTATAATTTATATTTAAAAGACATAACTTCCACTACAGAGGTACAGGCTATATAGGACTGAACTATATCGTTCTTTTATCCTCCCCCTATAATACATCATAATAGCAACTGCCACTTTCAAACTATCAAACTACGAGCCATTGAATTGGGCAGAGAATAGTAATATCGGAGGACAGATAGATAAAGCCTCCTTTGATTCCACTTTTTAGGAGCCAGAAAAAAGGAGATGATGGAAAAGTTCTGGACTTTTTTACTTCAAGAGGGAAAGGCATCATGGGAATTCCGTTCCTCTACATCAACGTCCATCTTACAACAACACGGGAGGATGACACCCTGGGCTAATAGCATGGAGGGGTATGGGTCTCCCTACCTATCCAGGTTTCAAATAATGTGGATAGGGTCGAGTAATAAATAAGTATCTCTCCTATACAATGTGTAGGTGATGGACTGGTGGGGAAAAGAGTATTACAATGGGGAAATATAACAAGGAAGTGATATGATAGATTCTAAAAGCCGCTTACTTCAACTCGGAAGCAATAGAAATAAACTGGGATTCCGAATAGTAAGGGGGGACAAACGATTGCAACCAAGGGGTGAAAGGGGACTTTGTAGAATGTGTGGGAACGGAATCTAAGAGTGCCCCAATCATTGAGCAAGACTTTTACTCTCCCCGCTTATTGGCATCCAACGCGACCGAGCTCTGTATTTCAGTTTGCCACGATGCTAATAAAGTTCCGACAGACAGACAGACAGAGCATTTCTACAAAGTAACATCGCCGCTTAATAATGCTCCTCTGTAGTCGGGGAAAGTGAAACGGACTTGTTTTTTGTCCACACTGACTGTCGAAGTTAGAGGAGTCGAGAAGCCGGGTTGCTTTGTCTCTTTTGGTTCAACGGATCTGTCATGTCAGACTGAAGCGAAAGTCTTCGTGTCTCATATTCCTGGGATTGTTGTAGGATTCCTATAGCGGCACTTTTGCCACCAGCTAGGACAAGTACCATTTCAGGGGAAAGTAAGCTATAGATAGATATAAAGTATCGCAGATGAGTTTGTGGTGGTGGTCGTAGGGGGTTCAATCTTGAAAAAGTACTTGGCCGATTTTTGTCGGAGAGAAAAGAGCAACTTTTCATTTAATGTCCACTAACTCTGAGACTTGAATCGGCTTTGAGTGATTCCAGATTACAATCAAAAGCTCTGATGCAGTCCGTCTTTTTTACAAAAATAAGAGCAAAAAAAGTATATCTTCCCAAGTACTTGGGATCCACACTTCCTCTTCTCGAGAGAGAAGTTGATTTTCCTATACATTCTATATGGAACTCCAATCGGAGAACTTACTTGTCACATTCGACTGTCCCTCTCTACAAAGCCCCCACTATACTACACACCTATAGCTAGCTACAAATAACAAGTTTATTTTATAGGGATAATAATATCAAGTGGAGGAGAGAGTGCATCCATTTTTATATTCGCCAGAAAGACAAAAGTTTGGAATCATCATAATTGAGGTTTGGACCACCGGATAGCTTCGAAATTCCCTCCGTGTCGCTACTGGTTAGGTTAGGTTTGGTTACGTTGGGTTAGATTAGGGTAGAAACTAACATACGCTTTAAATGAAACCACGGTTGCTTTAACCGGTGGGTAAAACCTGCAAACCCGGCGGGGTGAATCCACACATTTCCACAAAACTTTCCCCAAATATTATAGCCCCGTTTGATTCCGTTGATGGTGGGAGAAGTGTCTTTCTATTATATGGAACTTGGAGTGTAACTATTTTTGGGCCAGAAGGACCGTTGGACCTTCCTTGTTGTGGCATCCCTAATGGGTCATAAATTTTTGGGAATAGTCCCTCTAATTCCTGAAAGACCTCTTAGAGATAACAGTCAACTTGTATTATTACTACCGTATCTGCCTATAACAAACGCTGGAGCTGTCCCTACGACAACTGGATATCCATCCTGTCCAACTCGGAACAGTTTGGTACTTGATCCTTTCAAAAGATCCGAAGATCCCAGCCTTCATTGTCCAGATGTATAAACTTGGCTTTTAGTATAAAAGTTATAAATGAAAGAAGTGGGAGCATAAAATTGAGATAGTGGAAGCGTTTAGACTCTCCGCATAACCCGCCTCCACAACCACCATTCATACAATAAAAATGTGCTCTCGGAGTTGGGCTAACGGCCTTTTCGGCGGGTCAGAGTGCTCCTAAAAATCTTAACTGATTGAGAGAGGAGGAGGTCGTATAGTAATAATCCAGAGCTGAAGAGATGAATTTAAGGGAATTGGGTGGATTTCAGAGCTTGATTGTAAAAATCGTAATTATTAGCCACAGACGGGCGAGTTGCTGTACGGAAACTACACGATTTTGTGGTGTTCTTGAGTAGGATTCAATGATCCCTGGAGCTTTTTTATTCGGTTGTAATTGCTTTGGATTTGTAAGGACCATTTTTCGATTTTAAACAATGATTTCAAGATGTTTGAATATTCCAACCTCTGCATATCATGGGGACTTATTTAGGTGAATAAAAAAATCGTTTCCTAATTGCCTTATAATCCATTCATTCCATTTCGGTTTTAATTGTTCCTCATCATTTTTGTTTAGAATCAGAGCCTCAGAAGCACTGTTTTTTGTATTTTCTGAGAGTTGAGTCAGAAGAGAGAGAGAGAGGGCCTGAACATTTCAGTGTTAAAAATCCCAGAAAATCCCCATCTGCCTGCTGACGGTTTTACAAAGGTCTTGAAGAGCCCCTTGAATTTTAAATCTTTAAAAAAATAAACGTTAAAGCTTGAAGATTGAAGTTTGAGGTTGAGGTTCCTCTGTTTTTTTTTCAGGCCGTCTATTACTAATTCTATTTTTATTATCCCTTGGACCAAACCGAATCAAAAATCTGGATCTTTAGTTCCTCCGAGTAGAAAATTACAAATCTGTTATGTCCTAGATAGAGCTATGCGTCTGTAGCCCTATGTATGTATTTGACCATTAAAAGTTTAAATTCTAGATGCTGGAATGAGAACTTGTGTTCGGTAATAAAAACTAAACCACTTAAATGCTTTTTTAAGTACTTATATTATTATCCCAACCTCACTTCTGGTTTCTTGAATCTAAAATCTCCGTCCCAAGGTACTTGGAAACTTAACTTCAATTTTAGCTTTAAAAAACCTAGATTCTCTTCTCCCGAAACTCGTAATATTATTAGACTAATAATATTTTTTTCGAAGCTTGGGTCCCGGTCTGGTCCTTCATGCTTTAATTCTTCAGAATGTGAAAATATTATATCTTCTTACAAAGGGTCCAGCGGGGGGTTTCTTGAATTCAATCTTTGACGCTTTGCTTCCATTAGGTAGGGAAAAAAGTCTAAAAATATTTTTTGAACTTAAACTTGAAAATAAAATTCCTCATGACCAGGAAACCGAAACTAATTCATAACTTTACTGAATTGGAACGGGATGGGAATTATTATAAAAATAGAGATGATTGCCTATGAAATTTAATGTTAAAAGTAAATTGGAATGCTCTAAATCGATGACAAAATTTAATATTACCTTAAAACCGTTAATAAATATCAAAATAATCTCGGGAATTCTCAAGTTCCCTCAAATATTTCCTAAGATCCACAATCTACAGTGAAAAATAGCTCGAGTTAGGATAATTTGTATGCAGTTTAAACTTATTCCCACGGTAGCACCTTTGGATGACCCCCACGGGTCAACCAATCGAGTGTCAAATGACCTTACATAGTGTCACAGACAGGACAGACAGACAGACAGACAGACAGACAGACAGACAAGCCTTAACTCAGGCTAAAAATATAAAATTACAAATATGTCAGAACATAAACGATATACTTGTAGACGGGACTTTGCTACACTTTCGCTTTGTAGATTCCATCTAATTCTAATCCACAATTATTTTAACAAATAATCCGTGAGGATTGAAATAAGCTGAATATGTCTTAAAAAGATAATCCCTCTCCAAACTCTTGCCTAATCCAGGCAGACAAGTGGAAAGGGAATTGGTTGATTATATTGGTTTGGTAGGCAGGAGAGAGGATAATAGGAGCTATGCATTCTGGAAATGTATAAGTAAATCATTATTACTATTATTATATATTATTATCTCTCTCCCTAAGCTCAAGAAATGACGGACTATTATCTGCCTATATGGACCTAGGGGTATATCTCTGAGGAGAGAGAGGCTTGAGTCAACACCAAGAACCTTCGAAACACGAAGGGTTCATCTGTCTTCCAGGACTGAATCCACATGTTCTTGTTTGTATGAACAGGTAGTTATCGGTTTCTAAAGCCCAGGATTTCCTATCATATTCATCATCATCTTTTGAGAACAAAATAACCTTACACGAATACCATCTTTCACGTCAAAGGAACCCAAAATGTTCGAAATTCGTGTTAGGTTCCCGTTGGAAAATTCTAAACTCCACTCTTTTCACGTTTTACTTAAGTAAAAAATGTGGCCAAAAAATGACATCAAAAACAGTTATGTATTTCTAATTGTGGTCATATTTTGCTGCTTTATGTTATGAGCTTAACAAAGATTGGCCACAACACCCTGTGATAATTACGTTACAGCTGCCTTGAGTAAACACAGGCTCACACATCTCGGCGTGAGGGATTGATTGGTGTCCCGTTACAGACATTTCAAACCCTACTCAAAAAATATTTGGCAAAAAGATGACTCAAAAAGCGTATTATTTGACATTTTGTATTTGCCATTTTTTCATATTAAAAACATTGAATGAAAAATTATCACAACTCCGTGTGATAATTACGTTAAAACTGTCTTGAGCAAACTTACAAGTTCACACACACCTCAACATCGTCTCAAGTATTGATTGAAGCTGTGTCTAATTCCGCTAAGATTTTAGTTCCAAGATGTTTAAGTAGGCAGAAGCGTTTGAGGATTTTAGGATTTAAGCTCTTCTTTCAAGGAAAAAATAAAGGAGTATGACGAATTGAGTTAAGAAAGTAAAGAACCTTAACAAGGCAAAGTGGCTAGAAAACACCAGAAGGTATTTTCTCCGAGACGATCCGATTAGTCTGTTGTATCCCTATGCATGATTATGTCCTCTCCGTCTAAACTACAGGAATAAAGCAAGGGCCACTCCAAGGGCCTTATTCCTCGCAAGAGGATTCGCTTTTTAAGTTCTAAACTTTTCGAAAGTTCTAAACGTTGAGCCCACGAGCCGCTGACCGTATGTTCCTCCTCAACCTTTCGGGTTTTAACAGAATGCTCAAATGCTCAAGGAAGAAGCCGAGAACGGATTTATTATTTATCCTCCTTATCTCATCCTATCAGCTCTTCACATAATGATACTCGGCCCAGAGATACATTCATCTGCTGTTCTGGTTTTTATAAAAAAAAACATGTTCTTATTCGAAGGAACTAAACTTAAGACACCTGTACCCTGTATCATGGCATGAGTGGATTTAGCCTACCTGTTCCAGTCAGAGGGGCCTTGAAGGTCCAATTATGACAAGATGCAGCACTTGTAAATGCATAGCGTGTTATGTACAAAGTACAAGTCCTCATTCACTTCTTTTCTCGATCTCTGTGAGAAGGTTTTAATTTGAGATAAATGTAATGTAAGCCATGAGGGTCAGAAGTGAGCTTAGGAAAGGGCCCTTTCGGACAGATCAACGAAGTGTGGCAAAATCGTCTTAATAATGTCAACCTTTTGTAGACGTTTAAAACATGTTCTGGAGGTTTTAGATTTGAGCAGATCTTATCAGACGAGGATGAGATCATCCGTTACTGTGGGGTTTAGTCTGGACTGAGAGGAATAGAGTCGAGGATGAGTGACAGGTTGAATGAGAATATTATTCTATTTAATTACGGGTTTTCTCAGGTGGTTTTTGACACATTTTATAGTTTGGAAATGACCGAGTATAATTGGAATCGGATGAGAAATTAAAGTAACGATGGTAATTTGCATAAGCTGCTTGGATGAGAAAAACAGACGCTTCTGACCCGTTTTTACTAGTCAATCAAACGGAACTATAGCCAGCCCGTATTGTTTCCAAAAATCCCGGTCAATCAACACGCTTGAATAGCATACTCCATGCAGTAATCCAGCCCGCCATCTATCGAGCTATGACCATCCAAATGAATTATCCATCAAAGGGAGTCTATAAATGTCCAACTGGACTAAAAACATGCAAATTCCAGGCTCAGAACTGCATTTCAGCACCTAAATTAGCAGTAGAGCTGAATAACCCAACCATGCACTGGCTTTTACTTCTGGGGGGATTAAAAAACTGAAAGTAAATAGAAATGGGACTTGTATAGGGAAAATTGGAGTGGATTGTGGAAGTGGGCTTTGGCTATAGGGATTAGTATTGGGCGGTTGGGCTGATTGTAGTGGATGTGGAGGGTGCCACATGGGAATGTGTGGAAAGTGGGATGAAAATACGTAATGCATAAATGGAAAGTGGTCGTAAGTGGATGGGTGGGAAATGGACCTAAATTCGCCGGAATTCACAAAATTCGCAAAATTTATAGAATTCACAAAATTCAGAGTCCGCAACGAAGCAGATAGATCAGTACAAGCTCCCTTGGCCGAATTTCATTCCGTTGAGTAAGTCGAAACGAGGACTATAGTCGAGTTACAGAAGAACTTTAGACAGAGTCGTAAACGGAGATACATTCGGAGGAGGAATACAATATTGGAATAACAATTCAAGAATCCAACTCCGTATCTGATTAGGCTGGGAAACAAAGCTCATCGGAATGGGAATGGTCACTCTCGACTCGTCTTATATCTCTCAAGAGTTGACACTTTACGGCCCTGTAGGCCCCCAAGATAAGGCCAAAATATATTGACAGACTATATCCCAAAGGCTACGGAATTTGAATTCGAGAACGTTGAAACAGTAACCTGCCATTGGCCAAAATCGAGATCCGTAGTAAATAGAATTTGCAAAGGTATCCCTTTGGGCCCCTGCCCCCCTCCTTGTGATTCCGAACCAATTGTCCTCAAGCCGTAATCCAATATCGGAGCGGGTCTAGAAAGCAACTGAAGAATGGATCGGAGGGTCTGATATTTCCATATCCATAACGCCTCCGTGTTTTGAGATGCAAATAAGAAAATGCCCGGGTATCGGGGCAATTGAGACCCCTTCAGAGGGATCCGTTATTCGGTTATTGGTGTCAGATATGGCTTCTGATTGTTAGTTTTAGGTTCTTTGTTTTTTATATTGATATTGGGGCCGTTTAGAGGCTCAGAAGCTATGGGTTTGTGTAACGATGTCAGGAGATCAGAGACAAGCTTCGATCTAGACTGCTTCTGTGGGGGTGTTTTCATTTTTCACGGAATTTTGTCGTGATTAGGGAAATAATATGCGCATATTTGCTTCATTTATTTTTTTCTTAATTTCTTCATTTTCATTCGAAATTTCCAAGTTTCTATTTTGCCTTTGAAAGTTCTAACAAGTCCTAAAATATCCGTATAAATGTCGGGGTTTAAAGTGAAGATGAAGTGCATTTTGCACGTCCTTTCATCCTTCAGTTTCAGCTACCGACCTGACTCTCTCCAGTCCTCCCGGAGTCTATTTCTGTTGGATAAAAGTCCCCCACGGGCCAATTTCATATTCATCCTCTTTATTATTATACAATATATGGACTGGGTGGATCCTTAGAACCCTATAGACGCCTTTAGCCTGAATATCCGAATTTAAAGACTTTACACGTTTACAGATAGATTCGGTCCTATTCTGCAGGCTGGAGTAAATAAGCCTTCCAGAAATGTGTAGAACTTACGACCTAACAAGCTCCAAAAATGGAGGAACATCGGAACATGATTCACGACGATGATCGACAAATATACGAGAGTCAAATCCGAACTTTACAACTTCTCTGACTCGACGAATACAAACTTATCTGATCCGATTGAGCTAGAACCGCACCCACTTGCTCGTTCATAACCGTAATTTTCACTCTCCTCGTGTCTCTCAGTTTAGGCATTTGCGGATACGGTATGTAAATGAGCACATTTACCCACCCTCCATCACTACATTCAATGGTAGTAAATATTTCAAAGGTGAAAGTCGAAGGGACTGACACTAGCTACACGTATTATTTATGCGTATATTTCAGAATTCAGCTCCTCCGAGTTCATCGTCGTTGTGGGTTGTGGGAATCTAAAGAGTTGAGCGGTTTGGGATGATTTGAGATCGGAGACTGAATTGCCATTCAGTGCGGATTTATCAAAGTATCGCTGATAAGCTAATTCTAAAACTTCAAAGATTGTCACTCTTCGTTTAGCAAACTCTTAAAAACGGCAATTTCGTTGATTTTACGACTTACTGAATTGTTTAACATTTTGCACATCAATTTGGGAAGTAATTATTTTCATTTCCGTCATGCAAAACCTCTAACGTTGTATCACAAAAAATTACCTAACCTAACCTAACCTAAGAGTCGTCTCTCCATTATAACCTTGTAAGTTTCTCGACATTGAAAATGTTAAAATATTCAACTTTCTTTCTTTGGTCTGAAGGTCTTTAAATATTTTAAATCTTACACACGTTAGTTTTGATAAATACATATCAAATCTCACAGCTCTTGAAGTTTGATAATTAAAAAAAATGTTAGTTTGACCACCGACAGACAGACAAACACCGTCTACATGCACATAAAACATTTTCTCGACAAGAAACACACATGGAATTATCATAGGATATGGTTAAGGATATCGTCTCCTCGAGTATGGAATCAAGTATGCAAAATATGATGTTCATGCTCGGAAACGGGATCCAAATAGGCCAATCTCCGAAGGCATCAAACCCACCCTCTCTCCCGTCCTACTATGTTGCGGTATGTGTTATAGGCGTCCAGTCAATTTGCTCATTCACATCCTCCATTTCCTCATCCCTATTCTCAATCTCTAGGCCTAGCATTAAATATTTATTTATGCATAGCATCAATTTATTGTGGGGATGAATTGTATGAATGGATACCAGGACCTATCCAGACTCATGGGGGAATCGGTTAAATCCCCTGGTTTTTCTGTCGGGGGTTAACGCTTGAGTTTGAAAACTCACTCCTGGATTACATGCATCTTTACTTATATCCCTCGTAACCTAACAATAAGAATGACATTGGTCTCATGACTAGATTTTTTTTGTCATACATTCACAATTTTAAAATACAAACGGGAAGAAAACGGATTTATTTTCGGGCTTATCGAGCATATACAAATTTCTGAGAATAATTAGCAAATGCGGCTATTATATCGGATATTATATTATATCTGAGGGTCCAAAAAAAATTTGCATTCGCACCAATATTTGGTATACCAATACTATAGTCCCACAAGGATTTATATGTGTCGAAAAATTTGCGTACATTCCGAATTTGCAATAAAACGTCTTTCCTGTACAACATTTGTACGAAATAATCCCCAAAAATCTAGTTTTTCTCGTTGAAGAACGAAAAAAATTGCTTCAAGAATGGTTATTTTCCGCAATGTTAATAAACTTAAATTTGGCAAATAAGGGTATGGTTTACATGTCTATTGCTTTGGGCCATACGGTTTTGACCTTCCTCTTCTCATCCAAACTCATCTCATCGTTATTCTTCAAAGTTCAGAATCTTTTAAGAACCTGTCAGTTTTTCCATCAAAAGTTCAGGAAAATGTTTATTACTTTTAACCGATAGAAAAAGTACAGAAATTCCAGACAATTGGATTTCCATTTGAAAACTCAAATTTTACGAGCGGCCCAACCACTTGTAGTCTGTTAAATTATTAAGAGTCAATATCGTTTACCACTTCCGAAACGAAACTAGCAGGATGCTTACCGTCTTTACATATTCATCAGGAAGGACAGTAAAGTGCAATATTGAATATTTTATCCCTTCCTTCTGTAAATACTTAAGCTCTCATGATGGTTACTGTCGTAAATTGCAAAGCAGAAAATTAAGGATAATTTGAGGTTTTAAACAAGCCCTCGTTAAAAGCAAACCTCAAAACGGTTTAATTTACGGAAACCTCATTAAAATGTTCATGTTCTTCGGGTCGTTAGTTTATTAAGGATGAAACGCTTTTATGCGAACGCCATGTCTGTCTGTCCGTCTAACCGTTAGTTTACGCTGCCAATACCAAGTGACTCCTAGTTCTTTACGACTTATAGCCTGTGCCAATAGTAAGAAATGTGTCGTTTTGGTTTAACCCTTTCTTTACATTTCATTTGCAAGGGTTTACGATAACGAGAAGTTGATTAGTCCATGACCAAACGATATTGTTATGTCGTTTTAACGATTTTTTGCAATTAGAATCGCTTTAAAATGTGCAAAGTCGTAGAAAATGAGCTGCAAGTAAAGGCCTAGCCTGTTCTGTTGATGAAAGGAGATTATTGAGACGGTATCTCATCCTTGATGCCGTAAATAGGAGTAACTCAACAGGAAATGAAATGAGGCAGAGCCAAAGGTCGTAATTTGATCTGGTCAGTTAAACAGTGAACAGATTTTTGGAGCCAATGTTCCATAAACCAATAATCCAGCCTGAGGTAATTACATATAATCATATGATCTATATTCTGGCGGATCCGAAGTTCGGATGTTTGGATATGGGCGAGTTGGTGCCCAGTGACCTGGGATGATGGAGGAATATTTTCAGATAATAACGTGAGATTGGATAATATTTACTCTGACGGTTCCGAGAGATAGTTCGGCCCAATCCACATCATCCAACTCTACCACAAAGATAACATTTCTTCCTCCACCGACTTACCTCTCTATCTATATACATATAACTGCTAATTTGTATCTATGTCATGTTCCAGGTATGCATTTCTTACAGGGTTGCCTTATCAAAAAAATGAAATGGCCAAAAATTCACAAATAATTTTTAGAGGGAGGTGGCAATTTTGAAATTTTGAAATTCGATGACCTGTGACCTAGGCTTACGTGACCTAATGAATTTTTCTTCGTAAAGAGATAATATGAGACACCGATTTACACCGCCACACTCCGAGAAATGTTTTGGCTATGTTGGAATTCTGAAATTTTGACCCCTTGACCTTGAAACGGTCAAAGTCGTCGAAATTTCGAAATTATCGTGTGACATATCGATTGACAACTTCTTTCGCCGAGAAATCTTTCGCTTATACTGGAATTGCAAAATTTTAGGACTCTGGACCTTCAGACGGCCAGAAGGTCTAATTTTGGTCATTGCCAAATCTTCGGAGTGAGAACGTTTCTCCTTTTGAAGTTCTGAATGTGAATTAGTGATTAGAAGGAGTTAGTGTTGTATGTTAATGGGGATGGAGGGTGTTTGGGGCAGGGTTCAATGATAGTATTTCGATAGGGCAGTGGCGGGGAAGGGATTTCTTTGGGAATGGATGTTTTAAGGGTTCTAGATCGGAACCCTTAAACAACGGCGTTGGTTTAAATAACCAATAACGAGTAGGGTAACGTTCAGAGGTGTCCGTGTCTTGACCATCGGGTGCAATCTTAAAAATTGCTGTGGCTCACGCCTGAAACTTTTTGTTTGAAATTAGCCGTAATTAACCGTTTATCTGCCATTTTAAGGCCCGATATCGGGCCTGTGGCTGCCTAGTAGCTAATAATATTATTAGCTACTATAAATATAAGGGCCTAAACCTATCCAATTTCCAAAAATATTATATCTCACAAAATCTACAGAACTTGGGACTTCCAAGACCATATATCTTTTCAAGAGTCAAAGAGGCTCAAAGTCTCGGCTCTTCTTTTATATCCTTATATAATATTAGAGTTGGCCAAGGCGCAAAGGCCCGCTTTGCGCCCGTTTTTTAAAATAGCTGTCCCATGACAAAAAAAATATTATTAATTAAAATTACAAACATATTTAAGCTAGAGAGCATAAACGTTTAAGGTTAAATTGAGATAAGCGTCAAGATTCTTGATTTCTGGCGGGATTTTTTGAACTTTGTCACTGATTTTCGGTGTCAACGAACGAATTAGTGTCGGCGATTTTTTTTTATTGTTTTGCGCAGGAAGCACATGATAAGGATAATCATTACGCATCAAATTTAGAATAGATATACTAGGGGTCGAGGACTTAAATTTTTGAACTTCAATTTACATTTAGCTTGAAAAACAAACCGACAGACATTTCCGTAAATTATATAAATAGATAAGAACTCTCCCGATCCTTGAGTCAATATCAAAGCATCTCTCCACAGACGAGAGACAAGACGTCTTCCTCTCCTGTTTTAGCTTTGGTCTCATTGTCAGAGTGAGCTATAGTAACATAAGAATCCAATAGTGAAAGATCCAAATAAAAATTGACCTACAGCTCGAACGAGGAAATGAGAAAGATTCCCAGCCTTATTGGCACAATAGCACTATACTACGGTGAAGGGAGTATATATTATTGCTTTGGTTTCGTACTCACTTTCTCTTCCATAAGAACGGGAATGAGAAATGATGGTTATGTTCAGTGTGGGTATGTTCTGGGATTCTCCCAGAGATCAGTCAGATTGTCAATATTTAGTAGAGGGAAGGATGATTGAGGCAAAGGTAAGTGTTCCAAATCCATTCAATCCATATCTCTCGTCGAGCGAAATAAATGCGAGGAGAGGAGTCCCAAGTCGGAGATTGAATTCAGTTCAGCAGCCCTTCAGACTAAGGATTCCTCGGATACGGGACAATTGATGATCATGACCTCACCGATATATTACTATAGGAAACGCACATGTTACATACAAGAATAAAAGTCAATGCCTCAGTATCTACTTCCTTGTTTACAGAAGGAGAGGCGGCAATCTATTGTGTCTATGAGAAAGTCACATTTTCTGAAGTTTTTTGAGGAAAATGCGATTTTTAGAATTTTCGCTGACTTCCAACATCCTCCCACCAATCTTAAGATTACCCCACCTCAAAATTATGAAATCAGACCTAGAATATTGCATTTTAAATTCAGCAAAATACATTTTCTGAGCTTTTAAAATTCAACGGTGTAAATATAAATGTGAGAATGATTTTATTCGTATTTTCTAAAGCACTTGGGGAATATGCGACTTTCGTAATTTCCACTGACTCCAACATCCTCCCACCAAATCCAGCCAATAATCTCACCTCAAAATTATGCAATTTTTTGTCGAAAATTGCATTTTAAATTCAGAAATTTTATTTTTGGAGCTTTTAAATTTCCAATCTCTCTCCCTCCTGGTAGAACAAGAGTGGATGACATGGATATTAAATATGACATTGATAGCTGGTAGTTGAAGTGAGGACTGAATAGACAAGGGTAAAAAACCTGTGAGTTTAAGTGCCTGTCTGAATTTACATTTTGATATCGGTAAAAGGGATCTGACGGAAAGGGCTTGAGGGCACCGAGGCCAATCCAATAGAGAGAACTTTTTCATCCTAATATTCCTGTACTTTGCCTCCTGGTTTTATAGCTCCGTTTCTATTTATTTTTTTTTACAAAGTGACATGAGTCGGTAAAGTGCATCCCTTTGTTACCTTCTGACTTCTTCACAACGTCTCACAATCCTCCGCTCCAAAAGAGAACTTTAAAACGAAGAGAAGAATAAAAAAGTAAAAACGGTGTTCCGGGCCTAGGAAGAGGCATATATATATTATTATGGGAACAGGAACTACTTTTTACTTTTCAAGGAAGGATTTTAAGTGAGAAAAGTAATAATATAGCCATAAGAAGTCAGGAACATAAAAAATAAATCGAATAGTTCGGGTCGGGACATTTAAGAGAGGGACAGAGTTTACTACTTTGCTAACGGTTCTATGTGCTTTGAGACCGGGTTTTGGAAACCTTGTAATTTTTTATAGATTGTTTAGTTTAATGTTAAGGGAGTACAATCACGGATTAAAACAACTCGAGGCTCATTAAGTGTGATTTAATTTTCAAATTCTGCTTACAATGTACAATGTACATGGTTTGAGACCGGGTTTGGGAACCCTGTAATTTTTCATAGATTTTTAGAAGGGAGTAAAATCACAGATCGAGACATTTTAAGACTCATTAGTCATTATCTCATCATTACGCATGATTTAGCTTTCATTTTTTTACAAAGTGAACATGGTTTAAGACCAGGGTTCTAGGAACCCTGTAATTTTGTCTAGATTTTTCACAATATATGGATTAAAATCATAGATTTAACTTGAAAATCGATTTAAATAGAAGAAATGACATGAACTCGCAATTCAAGAATTAATTTCTTGAGGGCTTTGACAGCTTCTCTCTTCCAATTCTTCAAACCTTCAAAACCGGTAGAACAACCTGAACTCCAGTCAATTAGCTTTTGTTTCCTTAAAAAAATAAACCCCCAAAAACCCGGTGTCCTATTCCCGATTCGGGACGGTATCCTCGTCACAGATAGTGTTCGTTATCAGAGTCTTGCTAGAATAATATATAAACTATCCCTATATCTGTTCGTATCTTAGGAGCCTCCTTCAGTCGTCAGAGATATCAGAGATCAGAGAGAGAAATAGTAAAAGAAAAGTTAAAGGAAAGTATGGAAAGATTTCCGTGTCATAATTCTTGTCAAAAAACTGTTGGACAGTAATGGGGTAAGTGGATGGATGACCTGAAGAGTCGAGGCTCCGGCTCCGTCTCCACGAGATTTACAAGTAACTTCAGAGCAGAGCTACTTTTATGTCCCCCACTGCCAGAGTCACATTGTCACTGGACCCATACCGACTCCCAACTAGACAACCACCGGATTTTTTTAGGAATAAGAGACACACTTGCACTCTCGGGACCTCAAAATGTTGAATTGAATGTCACTGACTTTGAATAGTTTCTCCGACCTCCTGACTCCTCACACGAAATCATGTACCTTAGCCTTATTATATTTATATAATACAATTTACCATTGACGACAAAACCCAGGGATTCTGAAATCTTCATCCACATGAGAGGAGATATATTCAAGAGATATATTATTGCAAGGAAAATGTATACCGCATTTCTTTAAATAGATCCCTACCCCTGACAAAGATTTAATCCGTTCACACTCTGTCAAACCTTTTATGATATCCAGTGGAGACTTGAGTTTAAGACCCGTGTGGGTCAAAGTTCACCATTTCTATAATTGCAACCATACATTCCAGTAATATGTTGTTTTAAGCACAATTCTACAATGTATATGATTTTACCTTACTCTATGGTTGGGGAAATGAGAGATTCTTGGCAAATACAACTCCCATGTGTCCAGCAACGAGGTTAATTATTTCAAGTCTTGCTTGATGCAATTTTACCATTTTTTTTCGTTTATAACGGTTTATTGGAATTCATAACGAATAGAAAACTGCACCAAAATAAATCCCCACCACCCTTTTGGAGAGTTTTAAAAAATGCGATCCCATGGGATGAATTTACAGAAATCCAGTACCTACTTGTATATAGGAATGGAGGTATATTATATAAAAGACCGACATCAAAGATCCAGCATTCGGAACCGTTTCCGTATCTCTGTTTCGTGACCTCTTTTTGTTCGGAGCCTGGAACACGCTCCCTCTCCCCATCATAATACAGGGAGTAAAACAAAGGAAGTGGTCGGGACACGTAACAAACGTAGGGCAGATTGTACGTAAAATATACGAGGAGGATGAGGTTCTATTCAAATCAAATGGATTTCACGACACGGACTGATTTCATGCTACAGGGAGATAAAAGACCCGAGAGCCTCCACGTTTTAAAATATATATCACCCACCCAAGTTCGGATCTTCTAACCAAGCACCAGCAACAAACCTGGACTGGGTTCCCAGAGAGGACCAGGAAATATCATTTATATTTTACTTCATATTTGGAATAATATTAAATTGGAAAGGCTATAGAGGGGAGATGATACTATTCTATTTTATTCCATAGAAATGGAAGAGTGAATAGGTACCTTGTCTAATAAGAGATTAGGATAATGGGACCCAGACCCTAATATCCCCGTGTGGTGGTTCTGCTGGATGAGATCTATTTACGATCCAACTTTGAATTACACTTGGTCATTTTATCATACCACAATAATTCACGTCCATAATAACAATAATTATTCTAGAAATGTGTTCCTTTATCCCAATCTTCAACGGTCATGGTTCCAGGTTCCTTATTGTCCTAGTTTAGCGGTGCATCGCAGTGTCCGGAGTGGTGGTGGACTATGTATTTATATGAATATGAAGTTTTCATTTTTGCAAGGTTTTCTTGAAAATTTACAAATCATTTGCGAATTTTCGATTTTTCAGTAATTTTGTTTCCTGAGATGTGAGCTTCGTTTGATGTCTGAAATTTCAAGTAATTATATTTTTTATATGAAATTTCATCGTGGGATAAAACACTTTTTCACGGCTGGGAAAAAAGTTCTTCTTGCTAAACTGATAAAATTTCCAGATTTCGAAAACTTTAGATTGTTGCCCTTTTTAAGGAAAATAAAATCTGGAAAGAATTCTTCACAATAATATTCCGATTTTCTTAAAACTGTCCAAACAACCAATTAAGTATTTTAAACTAGACAGTGCCCCTTTTTGTTTAGAAGGAGTAGCATTGAATCTATAAGTACACCATGACATGAGAAGGATGCTTTTAGGACAGACACTGATGTCCCTTACGTCTTGACAATCCAAATTCTGTATTCACCACGGACTCGAAATTACAGTTCCATTATTATCATCATTTTTTTTGTCATCAAAAAGGTCCTATCTGTATCACGAACTGGAATCTTATATCTGAAGGAGGATTGGAACAATGCCCAGGGCACGAGCTACATTTCATCATTTCATTTGAAGATCTAGGCTGGATAAAAGGATCCTATCTGTTGATCATCGCAGAGGGAGAGCCTCTTTCAAGATGAAGATGAGACGGAAGAAGATGTACTATTTTTCCCATTTAAAAATTCGAATTCCGAGATGAAATAATAACTAATTGAGTCCAACTCCATTGTCCCATCTCTCTTGTCGTGATGGAAGGAGAGCACTTACGCCAAGGGGTACCTCTTACCTCAATTCATCACCACCACCGATTTTCAGAAGCAACGGGAGAGCTTTGCATTCGAAGATCAGAAGATTCCACAGATTCGAGATTAAAAACGGAAGAAAATGGTTTGGAAGCAGGTGCGAGTATAAAAGAGGTAGCTGATTAAAGTTGCAAAGTGAAAAGTATAAGAAGAAATTTCATAAAAATTCATTTTTCCAATTCGATGAAATTTGAAATATGAAAATTAATTGCGAATTTTGTATACAATTGCAAAAAATCATTAACCAAAATTCGTATCTCAATAAACCTGGACGTATACAAGACTACTTTTTCTGACAATTTTGTTAAAAGCACACCCACCCTGGCTGTATTAATATTAAAATCGTTCCATCATTTCTGTATATATTACCCACCACCATAACAATAAGCTCTAACCTACTTTTGCTAAGAGACATTGCAGCAGTGTGGATCTAATCCACTTCATTTGCAAATACCGTCTCTATGTATATTCAGGTATTATTTCGGCTGGATTACTTAGTCGCCCCCATATTTTTGTTTTTTATTTAATATATTCATAAAAACAACATTCCCAGTCGGATCCGCGTCTGGAAATAGATGAAGAGCTAGACAGAACAATATTTAGACAGCAGGACTTGGAATTGTTTCGTCGGGAATGGAAAGGTAGGGAAACTGAGAGGAGACGGAATTATTCTTGCAAATTGTAATATAGAGAACATAGTCCGTTGGGAAATGACGGGATGGAACTGGAGAATATTATTTTTATGAAATTGCAAATACGAATTCTGCAGCCTCCTCGCCGAGACGAAGAACACATATTTATAATAATAATAATAAGGGTGCAAAGACAACCCAACGGCATGCTATTATTTTTAAGATGCTAGACGCCGTCCCTACTGAAAAAAAATTGTATGATTTTTTCAGGAAAAATCAAGAAATTGTCTTGAGTTTAAAATCCCCACCCCCCCCCCCCCCGGGGGGGTGCAGGGCGTGGGCATTGCCCCTAACCTAGAAAAACAGTGGGCTATAAATGATCCGTTACAGTCCTCTGTATGTGGACGTTTAAATTGGTTGTTAAAGTAGAACAGGGAGAAAGCACTACTGACTCAAATATCCAGTCAGTCAGTATAGACCTACTCCGACCCAGTGTCCGTATATCAGTACTACTATTATTTTTTAGGATGATTATTATGATTATTATCTTCATTTCATCGGGACATGGAGGTGGTTCTGAAGGTGGATCCTGGCTTTTCTGACGGATTTATATGTATTCTTTTGTGTAAATAAACGGGAGAGAGAGATGAAATGGAAGACAAGGGAATGCTGGACCCCAAAGAATAATACGAAGAAATATATAATAAGACGAGGAATTGGAGTATCTGAGATAGGACTCCAATCCCAGTCATAATAATAATAAGAAGAATGATGAAAAAATCGAAGAAAAGAGAGCAGATTATTTCTTTTTACTTGCAGAAATGTGTATTAATAAAAATACGCACATGTGTCGAACGTATCTAAACTCTAGGGCTGCACTAGTCTTGGCATTGGAACATGTTTCAGGTTTGACAGAGTAAAAAATTAAGGGTATTTTCCTGGATTTTTTTTGTATGAATTAAAATCAGTGTCAGGTCGTAGAATTTTATATTTTTCTACAATTAATTGACCCTATTAAATCAAATCAATGTCGTAAGTATTTGATCAATGAACCTTAAAATGCCTTACACTTACACCATAAATAAACTCGGTAAAAAATCGCTGAAGGAAAGATGAGTA
Organism: Desoria tigrina; assembly: GCA_906901685.1. Lineage (NCBI taxonomy): Eukaryota > Metazoa > Arthropoda > Collembola > Entomobryomorpha > Isotomidae > Desoria > Desoria tigrina. The sequence goes on from CAJQTU010000015.1 coordinate 3,490,347, forward strand.
ACATTTTCTGAAAGTTTGGTTGTCTGGATTAATCAGCCAATAGTTCAGTTACCCAACCCGACTTTCTGGCTTCGTAATTTAGAAATGAATTGATGAGGAATTAGGATTCCTTGGAGTTGGGAGTTGATGTTTGGAAGGTGTTTTCGTATCCCCACTGTACATGTCGGGTTGTTTTCGTAGTTGGTGGTAGGTAGAACTAATGTTAAGAGCTGTTTTTCCTGGTGTTTGATCTTGATTCGGCTGGAATCCTGATCTTCGTAAAGAGGGGCAACTTCGTGAACAAAAATCGTGAGTTTGAGTTTTGAAGAAGCCAAGCCCCACATTTAGTTCTCCAAAGTTTCTAAGAACCTTGTCTGTGTACAATAATGACCTGATACTTCTGCCAGCTGAATTGATCAGGATGATGAGGAGGTTTTTTACACCACCTCGGACAAACTCTACTGTTTAAACTTACATCCTCTCGATTTGTATGCAATCAGGAGTTCAAAGGGAGTCAAGTCCAGCTTCTCTCTGTATTTGAGCATTTATTTGGGGTCTTTACTTGTGTTTGGATTTTCGACCGTTGCGTTGTATCGTTTCGTAGTATAGTTAGCCACAGAAATCTGAATGAATTATGTGCGATGCAGTGTGGCTATTTGACTTTTCCGGATTTTATACGAAATTGTATGTTTTTTCAAATCATTTCCATGAACGGCTTGGTTTGAAAACACCATCGACGTTTACAATTTTAGTTCATGCCTAAATAAGTTTTGAAATATTATTATTGATTATATCCAACTTGTCATTTCACACACACTTGGTGAAGATTTCTAATCCTCTGGAATTTTGGTTCTACGCGGGAGAACAAGTTAGCTTAATCGAATAATAAACATCCTGTTTAGATTGTTTTTTACTTTCCAGGTGTAAGCTGAAAATGTTTACAAAATGTACTTATACTTGTCGCTATTTTTAGCAAACTTACACGTGTCGCTATGATGAACGGCTTTATAATATTCCCGTAGGACTGTAGCTACTTGTAGAACTTGCAAAGAATCTACAACTGGTCATTTTTACAGGCTTTTGTGGGTTTATCTTAAGTTCCCACACCATCGTATATGAACGACCCGGCATATCCTAACCGTACTATTACACCGGACAAATCAGGATGCCGAGGTCAAGCTGCTGAGGTGCAGCTTTCGAGATTACAGAGATTTGAAACTCGGAATCACATCCCTTCGAGATTCGTAACCTCAGCTCATAAATTAAAATCCGGTAGAATTAGAAGCTGGAAAAGAGGGCCTAATGCAGTCACGAGTTGACTCTCAATCCAATTTGCATAATACATTTTTTTGTCCGAAAGGAACCTGGCTCTGGACAAAGTAGGGCCTATAGAGCCTACGAAATTACATTTATATTTAATAGCTTTAATAAATTGAAGAAAGGTAAAAGGCCAGAGGCCACCCTATCCACAGACTCCAATAAAACCACACTACCAACTCCTACTGATTACTTCTACTTCTGTTAAATGGAAAGGGCATAAGAAGTAGCGAGTTTTAAACTCAAAGCCATACCACCAAACCAACTCATAAATAGCTCTGAATTCCCAATCCCTCATCTCTATTCTCTATCCCGAGTCGGGAATCACATTTATTTGGGATATGTGTATCTACTCCTGGGATCTTATCAAATTATCCGAAGGAAACCGGCAAACTTTGAGCCCACACGTATTTTAATCTCTCTCGGACTGAATTGTAAATTGTAATTGCTTCTGGCCCCTTTTTGTCCAGGATCGGGAGAAACCTTGGGACTCTAAACTTCAAACTTCAAATGGTTGGAACCTTGAAGGTTCTGAGGCTGTGGAAGTACGGGGACCCCGGGGGGTCGGACCAATTAACTCACGTTGCTCCAGTTCTGAAGAGCCTCTGCCACATTTGATATTTCGGAGACAGGTCCTACTTCATTTGTAAAACAAAACAGAACTTCACTTTACTTTTAATTACGGCTTCCACCGCTGTCTTGGCTCTCGACGCATGTGTTCTTATCAAAACCGATAATTACACTTTGTCTTATGACGTTTTCTCACCTCCGATGCAAATCCGTTTAATAACTTCAAGTTTAGAGTAGTTCGGCTCGTTCCTATTCTACCACCGCATCGCTATACACACCCGTTGGGCAACAAAGCTTTGTTTTGAAGAGTTTGCTTTTATTGTGAAGGGTTTCAGTGAGTTGGGTGGGGACTTATTTCGGAAGGAAATGGGCTTCCAGCACCTTCCCCGTGGGCAATTATTTAGACTTGTTGGGTACAAACTTATTCCCAAATGTATGCCTTATTGTTTTAAAGAGCTTCAGCCAGAGAGTGGGGACTTAATTCGGTAAAATATTTATAACCATAGACATCTCTTCTCAGATGGGGATTTATTTCAAGAACTAAAGCCCAAGCAGGCACCTCACCGAAGCCCACTAACTCCGACCATGTTCCAGTAGCCAGCCCGTGTCCACAATTGATTTCGAGAGTCCTTGAATTCGGAATAGAATAGGGAACTGGAGTTTAACATTTCTAATTTCAAGAGGCCTTCATTCTCCCTGCCTCGACGAAGAGGAGCTCTAGAATGGCTGGAGCAGAGAAGAATAGCCACAGTATCCCATTGAAATCCCATATATCCATCAGCACAACTCTGAACCTAGGGATAGAGGGATTGTGAATTTCGTGAATATATCTGCGGATGGAAGTCAGGTTCAATTCCAGGAGGAAATTTCCGTAGGAATCCCTGCCGGAGACCTGCCAGTCAAGTAGAAAAGTCAAAGCCACCTTCATTTCGCCAACTCTCAAGTTATAAAGGCCAACTCGGCCCGATATTATTACGTAATAATATCCCAGAGTCGAGGCACATCAATGGAAAATGTACAATTTAGAGACTCGTGTATTTTGTCTAGTAGCAACGGGAGCAGTAGTAAGTGGTTCTTTGGTTTAGGATGAAGCATGTCGGGCTGAAGCTGGTTTGTGAAGCAGTGGTGGTTCTTTGTGAAGCAGTAGTATCTCCTGAAGCAGTACTACTAACAGTACTAACTGCTTCCACACCAATTTCGGCCTTCCTGTCGAAAAATGCACTTTCCCATCCTCCCTCTCTCTCTCTCCCGTACAAAAGGACAAAGGCACAGCAACTCTCTTTGCTTACGCCGTTTCTTCAGAAGCTAAACTGGATAAGTCTGGCTACTTTCCACTATTTATTTTGCATAGGATCGATAGACTTCTATATAAGGTCGGAGAAAGCGGTTCAACTCAAGTCGGATAGAAAATGTAAGCCTGCTGGGTTGCTACCGCTAATGTCTAAATAGAAACCCCCGAAAGAAAAAAACGAATGCTAGAAATTTTGACAATTAACCGGTAGCTCCTGTTTCCAATCCCTCTGAAGAATAGTCCCCCCTCCCGGAATAAATCCCCAGCCACCTGAAGAGTAATACGAAATCCAGCCCCCTGGGGACTTATTTAGAGACATCCGGTAAGCCCGTAAAGTGAAAGTGGATCTGAAGGCTCAATCGGCCCGTGCGTATGCAAAAAGTGTAAGCCTTTTGAAGCGGATGACTCATCGATCTGGACTCATAATGGATTCTCCATGTTCGTCCTCTATTTGAGGGACTTGGGCCCAAATCAGCTCTGATGCCTCTTTAATATTGAACATCCAGTTGAACTGTTCAAGAGCCAAAACTGGAACAAAAAGTGAAGGAAGGAACTTCTTTCACCACCACCGACTCAACCGAGAGGGCTTTGATATTGCTAAAAATTCATTTCCCCGAAAAAGCGCTATCAGCCCCGAAGTTCCGGGATCTGGGACCAGTTGCGGAGGAGTAGGTCCTGGGTGGCTAGTGCATAGGGTCGGAAATCAAACAGGTTTAGACTTTTCCCCAAGCCGATCCATTATAAAAATTATATAACTTGCTCGGAAGTAGACGGGAAAGTAAATGGGCTTTGGAATGAAGGGAATCAGTGTCGGTCCAATAAGTCCAGCCTATTTCTCTGGAGAGAATGGGAAAAATTGGGCTGTAAAGGGGAAATAAGGGATTAAATGTATGGGAGATCAAGTAAGGGCTGTAAATACATTGATGACAAGTCCCTTAAAGAGGTGGTTCTATAGAGCTGGAGTCAAGGACTCGACGGACGTCTCCTGTTGACACCTTTAAAGACCCTACCGGGTTTTCCCCCGTTTTGAGCGACTCTGTCTTACTACAAGACAAAAGTTGGAATCCTGCTGTGGAGAAATGTAGTTGGAGGTATGTGATGTTTCTGCTGTCAGAATGTTGTTCTCTATGATTCTGCATGTGTATAGCTGTTATAGTGGGTGCTATTGGATTGCTGGGATGTAATCAATCATGAAGGATGGGAAGGTCGGTGGTGGTGGTGGAAATTATAATAGTGGAAGAGGCTATAGGATCCCAACACGGTCGTAAAGAATAGTGGAGGCGTCGTAAAATGGAGTCAGGATGGAAGTGGAAGACGAGAGGACTACTACTACTCCAACATTTAACATTTCACCGGCCCTCCACCACCACCTCCTGCATTACTAAACCCTAAATCTATACAAGTCGGACTCAAACCCGAGGAACCAGCTTTCTCACTATGTAGCCTGTTATATGTGTAGTAAACTCCGAGCGGGGAGTCTGGGTTGGGAGCAGGGTTCGGAAAACCGGGGTTTTGTACGGGGTTCGGAAACCGGTTGGGAATGGGGCGCTAGAAAACATGGGGATCGAATTCGGTTTTTAAATACATTAAAAACGATGCGGTGTAATCCTTGGATTGGAGTTTTGATTTGTAATAAGATGAATGAAATTGTCAAGCCGGCAGGTTTTATGGAGTAGTTAATAACCATCTCTAAATTCGGTAAAGGTAAAATACAGTTTCTGATTTGGTAGCCGGAGCGAGTACACTTCAAGTACACGTTTTTGGAGTCCACTTTGATCAACATCAAAAACCTGCAACAAAATCTTGTATCGACGCGTTACATGCTCATGACATTGAATACATTTTTTCGTCAAAAATCCGGCAAACCCACGTTTTCCCCGGTTATTGAGAAGCATTTCGAAACCAGAGAATTGCTGCATCCGGTTTTTAAAAGCATTTGAATTTAAAAACAGGGGCTTTATACAGCTTAAGTTTTGAAACTTTGAGAAAAATCCGGGGTGCTTGGAATTCACAACCCTGGCTCTGGTCCTGGTGTGTCGGATGGTTTATGGGAGAACAAGATGCACATAGTTTGTCCAAATTCCTAGTCACCATCAGCATTGAGTGTTCGGGATTCGGGAGCAGGAACCACCACCATCATCTTATATCAAATATTCCAGAGTCAATGTCCCAGCCACCACAACCAAAGTTATGTAGAAAGACATAGGGAAAGTGAAAGTGGAGTCCTTGTCGTCCCATTCTTCTCCTCTCTCTCCGACATGACGATATCCCAGCAAGGAGGGACTCTCATCTTTCTCTTATTATATATTATACACGAACCTTTAAAACTACAACCTTATTTCACGCCAGCTGTCTACTTACTACAGCCAACTTGCAAAATTCCGATAACTAAATTCAGTCCGACGAGACTACAGCTCCATTCTCTTCCTTCCTTCAAAGGTTACACCCTATGTAGGCTCAATTGCAAGGTTCTCACAACCGGGGTTTAAATACCCCAACGTTCTAGAAATTTAATGTCGCAATTTTTGCCTTAAAATAACTGCTACAAGTCGAAAGCATATGCATGTTGGAGCGTCCAAGTTCCGACAACCTGGGTTAAAATGCCCCTAACAAGTAAATATTTAAGTAAGTTACGTCATTGTACATATGTAAAATTGTCCCAAGGTTCCAGAGCTTGCATGTCCCAGGGTTCGCAATAATACCTACTACGAATCCACCACTAAGGTCGATTTAAGGATCCAAGTCCCGTCCTCTTCCCTAAGTTTTGATCTACATAAGGATGAGAGGCTATAAGCTGTCCCGAGTATACTTTTAGTTATGTTATTATTATATTAGTGTCATCATGCCATGCCACAATGATACGGTCCCGTCTCTGGTTTCCCGTCCAACGTCTCTGTCTCGAAAGTAACGTGGTACAAGTTAACTTCGTGAGGGTTCTACAGAGCTCCTTGGTGTTGGTGTGTTTTGGAGGAACGTATTTATGATAGGATAGCGGTTTGGGAAGTGAAAGTCTGGTCCTGTATCGTATGATTTCAGAGATGATCATGATGTTGTTATATAGGGAGTAGGAGTTAAATAAAGCCACCACTACCAACTTTCCATGATATCCTGTGCAGATATTTTGAATGGGGGTTGACTATAGGGCTGTGAGAGGATGAGGCTTTCAGGAATTTACTCTCCAGACTTGGGAACTGGAAACTTTGTTCAGAAATATATAATATCAGTTTTCAAAATAATGTCTACTTTCTCTTTTGACTCCCGACTTGTCTGGAGGATGAGGTTGGGATATTATTGTAAATCTACTCCTCCCTGGCCCTATTATATAGAGCCTTGTAGTAGTATAGCCAGGGTATTTCGCTCTAGTTTATGGATAAACGAGGCGTCTCGCAGTCTAGTTTTAGGAGAAAGTCTGGAAAGTGTGGGAAATGTGTAGATTGTAAAGATGCGGTGGTGGTTATGCATTTAGGGATCTAGAACTCTGACTCCCATTTACGGCCCAACTATTTACATTCTGCGAAGGATATCGGGGTTATGGATCTTAAATTATTGCTGGAACCGGTGGGGGCACTCATGGCTACCAGTCTCATTAGTTAGTCCTTTGCTAAGTACTTTCATAACATTGATGGTTTGAAAGGTTTTAAGTTTCAAAACTGGCTTTGAGCTGAGCTTTTCTGACCTTGGTTCTTCTGATAACGTGTTTGCAAGGATGAATTTGCTAAACAATCGTAGAAATAATCATTCATGAATTCATGATCATTTTTTTTACTTCGAAGAGGTTAAGATTTCAGGAGTTTGAATGGGATCATGAGTAATTACAGCGAGAGTAGCAACATTCATTGGCTTTATCGTTCTAGTAGCGGTTGAATTTGAATGATAAAGCTTCCAAAACTTATGTCACTTATTCAGGTCCCCAATGTAAGTTAAATGGAGAAGGTGAAAACCCGGGGAAAATTATGCGTCTGAAGAGAATGATAATAATACAGTTACTTACACCCGATGTTACTATACAATTCGATTCGACTTTTAATTCTGTGAATGTAGCCAATTCTAATTTTCGCTTTTTTTAGATTCAAATTCGCTGATTTTCAGGAAATTGTTCTTCCAGTCCTGAGCCGAACCTCTCCATCTTTAAGCATCAATCCTCAGACTCCAAATTAACACAATCTGTGCAAACCCCCGTGTAATAATTACTATAACTTGCATTTTCACCCTCCGATGTTCCAGCCTTGAGTTGTAAAGGCTTGGACGGACAGGAGTCGCAGTCTTGCAGAAAACTTAACTATCGGTCCACTTGGCCCAAGAAGAACTTGGGTTTTGTGCCTCTAGTTCTTCGTAAGTTGGTGGTGGTGGTGGCAGTGGTGGTGGGTAGTTAGTAGTAGTCGGTTCGGTGACTTTTACTACCTTCACTTCAACTATGAAGTATGATCAAGGGCTATAGAGCTGAGAGGGCATCGGGATCTAGAATCTAAAAGTCCACCTCCCAAAACTCAAACTTCCAGCAACGATCCAATCTAGCCCAGTCGGACTAACTAACTTAAAATTTTAGCTTTTATTGCCGCTATAATTATTATTATCATTACTCCTCCGGATCGTTAGGGAGGAGGCGGGAAGGAGAAAGTTAATTGTCTTTAAATATTTGCTCAGCAAAGACCTAAGACGTTCTCCAGGCAAAGTAGGGATATTTTATTCATAGGGAATAAAAGTTAGATACACAAAGGGACCGAGATAGATCCCATGGACCATTTCACCATCACCTCTTTCGCTTCTCAGACGAGGGGATTGCTTCAGTTCCTTGGACCATACACACCGAAATAAGTCCTCGTGGGGAATTATTCCAGTGGGAGACTTATTCCGGCAGTTACAGTCCCATCGCATAGCAGGTCCATAGAATATAATTAATAATTTCCAATCAGCCTCATTCAACCTCTTCGGACAAAAGATCATAATTAGTTAGAATTTGGAGCTAGGACTCGACTGGTTGGACTTGGAAAGCTAAAAACTCCGTAGAATCTAGAATTTAGAATCTACGCCAATTCCTCGGAATACTGCGTCTCCGGATCCGAAGCAGTTTCCCTTGAAGGAGAGGACTTGTAAAATATTTAGGCGCTGTTTGATATTTCACTTCCAGGCCTTTATTATTATTATGCAACAACATGATCCCGTCGTCGGCGTAAATGTTGCCTTGAGACTTGAGACGGTGTAGACATTATGCGTGAGACGACCTTCCCATCTTATAGTCTCTCTATAAAAGAGTCAATGTCATGAGGAAAGGGACTCGTGTATTTCGCAGAAGAGAAAGAGGACAATAGAACGGATGATGCTATTACATTACATTAGGAAGGTAAAAGGCTCTTTCCATCTCAATTCCTAACCTTCCAAGGAAATGCCAAGAGGAAGGGGAACTATATTCTGCGATATGATTAGAACCCAGCTCACCCAACCTTATCTAACCTTCTTCTTATTTTACTTTCCCATTCCCACTTTAAAGGAGTCCCCTCCTTGTTAACTTTCGAGCTGGCAATTGAGCATTCCCAACTGCACCAAATCTTCCTTATTCGTAAGAGTAAGTAAAAATAAAAACTGTAAGATTTGAAATATACCGCTAAAATATAGTTGACCTCATAAGTATGTTGGCCGGAAAGTCAAGAAGCGCAATAATATTTTTTGACTTATCCAATGCTAACTCGCTATCCCTTCTGGGTCAAACCGAAAAAGCGCGCAACTTTTGACCTTCCGACCTACTTTGCCAGTTCAATTATGTATTACCGGCGCCTCCAATATTAAAGTTTCAATATTTCGCTTGCTCTTTCGAATGCAACCGGTTAAAAAATATCCAAGTCCTACAGTTGGGAATGTTCCCTTGTATGCTAAGGAGTGCCAAGTCTCTTCGGTGTGATCATCTCCTCGAACAAGTCTGTATCTCCTTTTGTCAAGTAATTCCTCCGGGGGTCAGGAGAAAGCTCTTTCTTTCACCAAAAACGAAAGCCTCTTCATCCTCTTCTCTAATCTCTTTCCCTACCTGTTTATATACTTGAAATAGAAAGCTATATAAGAACCTCCATCATCGCCAATCCAAAATTAAAAAAAAAACAGCTACAGAGCCGCGGCTTAAAAAGGAAGCTGACATTGTTGTTTTTCCCGTCCAGGATTTCCTATTTCGATGGGAAGTTGAGCAGCAGGTGAGGCTCTGCTCAAGAACGTAAGTGAAAGTGAAAATGGGATTTAAGAGTTCAGAAACACTGACTTTTAACTGCAACTTCCGATTTTTTTCCAAAAAATAACAAAATGTAACAAAAAACGAGGGCTGATGGAATTTTGATAATGTCAAGCATGAAAAGTGACACGGTGGTACGGTTCAAGTCGGGCAATCGGCTCTTATCGACTCAGTCCATCAGCAGGATTTGAATACACTCTTAGCGACCCAAACAACTTTCCAGCTAAAGACTGTAATAATAATATTTCTCGTAATCTGGCTGGGACGAGGGCACAATCTCACATGTAAGAACAAAGGACCCACGTGCCTGGACTGGAATCAGCTATAAAACACGACATAAATGCCAGTAGCCTGTATGCAGTAGTCAGAGCCCCTATGATGATATCACTCCCGATAAATGCCGGGGAAAAAACCTTTTGTTATTAAATCGTGCGAGAGCCCTTGTCGACGTTTCTAATTGAATTGCTATGAGTTTGGCCTGCCTCCTCCCCACTCTTTGAAAAGTCAGGATTTTGCAGCGGAATAATATTTATAAATATTAGAAGAATCGCCAAACTACAACTCTTTCTCGTTGTTTGCATTTCACATCATCCACAGCTCTGATTTGAAAGCAGTTCGTGTGTATATTTGTAAAAACATTATTATTACTGCCACGTGTTCCGTGTGGGGAGTCAGGCCAGATATTATCCAGTACAATATATATATTCATCTAATAGAACAGAAAAAACTGACTGGTCAAAGGGTCAACTTGCTCATAATCATGTACGGAGTCATGTCATGTCAGTTCCTCTCCTTTGCGGCTCAGAAATTTATTTGTCCATCCAGGAGGAGGAGTGTGGATTTGGCGTGACATAATTGTTTGGCAGTCGGTCGTGCTGGTTTTAAGTCAATATGTACCTTAATAACCCGATGCAAACGCCCATCACAACAGGGTGAAACCACACGGAAAAGACATTTTTGTCCGTTTCATGAGACTCGTTTCTACAAGATTCTTAGAGTTCCCCAACCATAGAGTAAAGTCATGTATGGCGTTGAATAACACTTGGCCGTACCTTTCCAAATAAGTAGTATATGCATCTAGAATCTTTGACCTGCACGGTCGTCAAACGAGCTTAATATCCGCTTAAAGATCATGGGTGGTTTCGCGAAACAAAAAATATATATTCAACCGTTTGAGAGTTATGGTGCAAACGGACGGACAGACAGACACGACAAAAACATAAAAGTGTTTCACCCGTTAATAAATAATTGTTTAGTAATCATGAACAAACACACATTCCCCCGATCGTCGTTTGTTAAACTCTGCTCTTTTTTCCTGGGCTTTTAATTTCGGCCAACGAGTTTGTAGCCCGAGGAGGCCAGTTACTTACTAATCAGTGAACCGCCCCTCCTGATTTCGCGTGCCCGATTTGCATCCTACATGTTCCTTATGCTGAGAGCCTATTAAGGGAATTTATGATGAAAACATGGGGGTTTGGAGACAAGGTGAGCATGTTCACCACTTCAAGCTTTTTTCCTCAAATTGAACGACTTGGATTTGAAAGAAGTTTTATCGAGGTGGGATCGGGATTGGGCATGAAATGCGGACTTGTGTATAGAGATATTAGGCGGTTGTGGGTGAAAGTTGTGAAAGTGAGAGGAAGTCGTGGAGGGGAACCTGGACATGCTGGATGGACTAATAATAGACTTGGAGCCTTCATACTCCGTTCCCTTATTTCTGACTTTACAATCTGCGATACCATTCCAGGCCACTACTGTCGGCTCCCGTTTACATTAAAACATCTACATGGACATGCATCGGTTCATTCAACAACCTACTCCCATCATCATAATATAATGTTATTAGCTGAGGGACTTCTAGAACCAAATTTCAAAGACATTCATCTAAACTAGTAATGGCGGTGTGGGGAATGTGTGTGTGTGTGTTTGTGGCCGTTTTGAGTTAAATTTTGGCGCTAATAACGCGCCCTGGTGGAAAAAATCTGCAACTGACAATAATTGAACAGGAAATTTTTCGAGAAATCGGAAAATGGGGCCTGTTTTATGAAATTCCTCCTTTTATTCTAGGAAGCGTCAAATTTTTTCATTTTTTTTACTGACAACATCTTAATGTCTTTGACTTTGTCCAACTCGATTAATGTTTGAATTTAGAATTTTGTTGTTTTAACACCGCGAGTTCCAGTTTTACGTCTGACAAATGACACATTCATTATATTTGCAAAGTGTTTCCTCAAATCCATCAAAACGGACTATAACTGTTTGTGTTTTGTTTGTTTTTCATAATGAATTTCACGAGAGTATCTGGACTTTGTAGAAGAAAATTAGTCGCAGTAGCGATTTCAATATTTTATTTCCAATTAACAATTCGTAAGATTTAATTTTTAATGATTCTGATATCGACGTACCAACTATTTTATTTTTTAAATTCAATTAATAAATGACAGAAAGCCCTCATGAGAGGGGCACCGTGTCGTTGCATCGAGTTCAGAAGCTTTGCTATTGCTATAAAGTCAACATTTCAAGACAAAAAACGAAAACTCTACACAACTTCATTCCAGTCCATATCAATTCAATCGCCAGGACTTCCAGCCGTACAGCAAAAAACGGCAGGGTTGGACTGGTTTCTCGAATGCGGGTGAACTTTACTAGTGTTGATTTTAACAGGGTATAGCGTGTACTAGAGATCTCGCAAATATCCCTGGCATGTAGATATGTAATATTTTCTGAATAGAGACACAGAAACATTTATAGATTCAGAGATTAAAGGTAAATAGAGAGTGAATGGAACTGCTATGTATTATGTGTATATAATAAGCTCCAGACTTGTTTCCTAGCCTTGTTCCTGCATTTCTTTTTTGCCTAAAATAAAAATACTGCATTTTATTTAATATGCCGATGCTTTATGGTTGTAGGGAAATCAAGTAATGCAAAATTCGGCTTCTACCGTCTCATTTCCATGTTAACGAATCCATTGAGGTGCGACTGACTGGATGTGGGTTTAATTTGGGCGAAAGGACGCTTTGTGTACGAAAAATGTCCTCGTAAATATGTTTCTCATTTAAATTTCGAATCACGATATTCAGCAATAAATATGCAAGCATTTTGGATTCATTTACCCGAAACTGCTACAGGGTTTAAGTTATTTTCATAGACGCAGAGCTTGATTTGTAATATTCGCATGAACACTGAAAATCAGTGTTAGTTTAACATTTATCTTTTACCGATATTTTTGCACCTTCTCGTTCCTGCTTGCGTCCATACTTACTCGTCGTTTTAGGTTTTGGTGACAAGTTATTTATTTTTTTAGGAATAAAACTCACAACAGTTTCCGCAACACTAAAATTATGTACGAAAGGCAGGGCTTTCCTCTTTGTTATTATTATTACGCCATAAAGAGATAAGTATAGGAATAACTGGCTGAAGTATCAATAAAAAATTAGGGGTTGGAATTAATGAGACCCCTATAAATGGGAAGTAGACCCCTATTTCGAATGAACTAGACCCCACATGAAACAGACCCCTCCAGGTTGAATCAGACCCCACCTAAGTTGAAGCAGACCCCACCTAAGTTGAAGCAGACCCCACCTAAGTTGAAGCAGACCCCACCTAGGTTGAATCAGACCCCACCCCAAGCTATTCGCCCCTCCGATGCCACCATCAATATATAATAGAAGTTTAAAATGGTCATTAAAATGGTACTAGAATAAATAATCAAAATAATATGAATCCACCAGCACCAGCCACTACATAATTTTGAAAGATAGAAGAAATAGTATGCATATCACAATTTAACATATCAGTACATTATAATTATTAACATCTTTGTCATACCTGCCTTATCTATTTAGGTTCATTCTCGTTCTACTTTACAAGTGTATTTGATATGTTTAAAAAATGTATTAGTGAAAGCCATTTTCCTAAAATTTTGATAGCTGATTGCTCGGAAGCTATCACGAATGCATTTGATACGGTATTCGGGGAGGACACTATTCGTATATATTGCTACTTTCACATAATGCAAAACTTAGAATGCGGTTCCCTCTTGTCCTCGTTTCCTCTTACATTTGTATGAGGCTGTTTAAAACCATCTCCACATCCACCGCAACACCTCATCCTCCATCAAAGGACTTCTGAAAATTCATAAGGTCAAGGGGGGTAGGTCAGCTGAGTTACTAAGGTCAACTAATTGTAAGTGAAATACAGAATAAGGAACTGGTATCCTTACTATTAGACATTCCAATTGGTATTTGATATTTATATTCTGTTTTTACTGTTTCTATTTAAATCAATTATAATAGAAGAAAGATTCAAATCGTAAATCCAAATATATTAGTAGATTGTTATTTTTACAGTTTTTAATTTTATGGACGGCCCCCGTTGTGAATGTTGGGATGTATAAATCGTTATGACTATGTCGTTGAATTTAACCCATCAGATTGGCAAAAATCTACTTGTACTTGTCCGGTATTTAAAAAACAGCATGTTTGCAAGCATGTGATGGGAATCGCAATAAAAAGGAAGCTGTACATTGTTACGGATGAAGTCAAAGATATTCCCATCAGTAGAAAACGGAAGCCCGGTCGGCCCAGATTAGCTACGAAGGCGTTGGTTATTGATTAAACATAGTTAGTTAGTACAAGTTAGTAACTCCAACAGATAAACGGTCTCGGACTGTAGATTAAACAGTGAAATTGTATTGATTTGAACGAATTTTGATTGTATGTTAAGTTGAAACTTTGAATTATATTAAATGACTGATTATTTTGATTATTTATTCTAGTACCATTTTAATGACCATTTTAAACTTCTATTATATATTGATGGTGGCATCGGAGGGGCAACAGGAAGGAGGGGCGAATAGTTTGGGGTGGGGTCTGCTTCAACTTAGGTGGGGTCTGCTTCAACTTAGGTGGGGTCTGCTTCAACTTAGGTGGGGTCTGATTCAACCTGGAGGGGTCTGTTTCATGTGGGGTCTAGTTCATTCGAAATAGGGGTCTACTTCCCATTTATAGGGGTCTCATTAAATTTAACTCAAAAATTAGGCATACTTCCTATTACTACCCTTTGGGAATCTAAAGTTATTTCAAATGCTCCGTCGGAAAAGGTGTCTAAAAGGAAGTAAACGCTAAACTTATTTATTCATTGCCAACAAATAAGTTTGCCGAAAGAGGTTCAAAAACCTTTAAATCTGTGAATTTCAAGTGCAAAAGTCAAAATTAAAATTTCGACAGGCAGTTTCAACACATTTTTTTATTTTTAGTCAATTGTAATATAAGGGCTTGCAGTGACTGCATTCCCTTAAGGCTCATTAGCATTGCATCTGTGACAGATTGCAATCGCTTCTACCACATTCCTCAACTTCGTTCTTCAACATCAATATTCAGATATTCATAATCCTAATTTGTTTAAAGATAAAAAGATCGTCTGGATTTCCTGAGACTGGAAATCCATGAACTACTGCAGGTCAACCTGTCTGCCTAACTAATTAAGGGCTAGTATATAAGTAAGCCGAGTGCGGCCCTTCTATCTCTCATTCTTATCCACAGAGAAGTCTGTGACGGACTTCCTCCTTCTCGATCCCAGAGACGGTGATCGAGATGGATTCTCTATTTTTGGTCTTGTCAATCTCTTCGGAGATCTTTATTCTTTGATTAATTAAAGATGTAAGACTATCTTACATAAAAACTGAACTTGAAACTGTATTGTGTTAACTACATTCCACCTAATCCATAAACTCAAAGGAATTGTCGTTACAGTAACTTGATTATTTGCAATCTCAACGGTTTTTTTTAAATCTCTGCCAGTTTTAGCAAAATTTAGCCTACGGCACATTCCTAGAGACTTTGAGGTGTGTTTAGAAGGTTTAAGACCTTTCTGGATATTCAGTCATTAGCAACCCGATTGTATGTAATTTCAACGGTTTTTTCTGACATTTTAGCAAAATTTTAGCAAAATCCAGCCTTCGACACATCTCTAAAAACTCCTTAAGGTGAATTTAAGAAGTTACATTTGGGCGGAAGAAGGTTGGCCGACCGACATCCAAAAAGCAAACAATTGGTGGTGGTTAGTTGGTACTACAAGACCAAGAGTCCTTATTCCAGTCCTTAAACTCTGTTGACTTTGCATGGCAAAAGTAGACAAACCATTAGTTGAGAAATTCAACAGCCACCACCGCCTCTAATTTCCCATCCCGCCAACGCTTCAGCATCAAGATGAACTTATTTTTTATTTTTACTTAACCACGCGGCTCTCCGCAAGGAAAACCACTAGACGAACCTCCACTTTACATAAAACCGATAAAACAGATCTCCTTTGAGATTCCGAGACTTCAATTCCCAGTCTTTAAAGCTGTATTAGAGGGTACTACACGGTGGCTGAGCCATAATATTTCTTAGCCTTTCTAATAAGCATAAAGACGACGAAGTATAAGGAAATATTTGGGCCTCAACGAATTCATCAAAAATACGCTTCGTTTAATTTCCCACCGGTAAACGGTTGTCTCTTCCGCATGCCAGAGAGAATTAATAAGAAGCATATTTACCTACTTTCTCATACGCTGTCAAATAGGACGTGGAAGCTTTAACAGCTTCCTGACTGACACAATTCCAAGGGCTTAGTACATGCAAATATTCTTGACGTCGTAAATTAGCAATGAATTTTGATGCCGGCCTAGTATATTTAGCTAGTAGCTGGAATCTCTGAAAATATTTTTGTGGTCAAAGCGCTTTTATATTAATTTTGTAGAGTTTCAAACCCAGTTCTACAGTAAGTATACCTTCTGTGGAATGTCACCGATAAACAATGTTTTGGATGGAGCATAAACACCTACACTTCTTCAACCAAAACCACAAAAAATGTATAAAAAAGTGCGAAGACGGAGATAGACGTCTTTGTAAGTAAATTTCTCCAGGTTGGATTCGTATTATTCTTGCGAGAGACTAATCGTATGTATAAAAGGGTGGATGTGACACAGAAACACGTTTCCACGTACGGTATGTGCCAAGATAGAGGAAGAGGACTGGAAACGGGAGGAAATATTGCACTGCCTTGTTCTTATGAATTTATGATACAGGGTGCTCCGTGGAAATTCGCATCCAGGTATATTTGGGCAAATAGGTAAAGATTTTGAATCTTGTCTATACAATTTAACAGCCAAATAAAAACCATCTATCTGATATTCTACCATCTGATTTTCAATGAATTTAAGCGAAAAAACTGGAGAAATTTGACCATTTCAGGGCAAAAACAAAAAAATTCGTTAAAACCCGTTTTTCGGGGAAAATTCCCGGTACTTTAGTTGCGGGGTTAACGTTTTCCACCTGAGCGTCGGTTGTAGTAGCAAAAGGTGCCATAATTCCGTAGCACCCTGTAAATCGGGAATAAGAAATGTGTGTAACTGGAAAGTTGGACTATAAATTGCCTAACTACTCTGCACCCATGTGTGCACCTGTGTTCAAGATTTCACAGATTTGACAATCCGTTAAAAAAATCTATTTCCCAAGCTGGGCACGCCTCACTCGTCCGCCTCGTCCCTTCTATTTTCCACATCGTCTCCTAACCAAATTCTGCATTCCCATTCCGCACCGAATTTCCCGTAACAACCAGACACTAACTCCCTCAAGATCTTTTCCACATCTCAGATACCGTTTCTCACCAGCTGCTACAGGCACAGCACAAAAAATCACTCCCGTTTTCTTATGACTTAAAAATCTTATCAACTTAAAAAATCCAGAATCCCGAAATAACTTCCCCATCAGTGAAGGTGAAGAAGCGTCCTGAATAACTACCTCTGCTTATATGATAATGATTCACGTCCCCCGGTTACCAGTTACCAACAGACCGGATCAGACTCATTTCAGAGCTAATTGAAGTAATTACCGATGGGGACTTATTTAGGGAAGTTAAAATGGTAACCTCGCGGTCTAAAAGCGCCTTTGCAGGTTTCGCCCTCGGGTTTTACATTTAAATTAAGCATTTTAAAAAGAGCTACCCATGGGGGCTTATTTAAGGAGGCGACATAAAGGACGTCTCCCAATTGTTTCATCGGCCGTTGGTTACAACGCATTTAAATACAATTAAAGTAATGAATTACTACTAGTACTATTATTATTTAAATTGTTTTTAACACCTTCAGTTCAATTTCGTATATTTCCCAGTAAAAGAAACATCCAAAATCAGTCCTGCGACAGCATGTGCGTTTATGCTTGTATCTGTCCCTATAGATCATATGAAGTTGCCGAAAACCAGTACTTTTTTCCTATATTATTATTATTTAGCAGCTCAGACAAGAATTCAAGCCTTTCAGATTCAGAGATTCCGCGTCTCAGAGATTTCTGGATTGTAGGATGCGATTATAAGTTTAGTGTGTGTAAAAGTTCTAAGTTTTTGATACGGTTAAAAATTCCTTGTAGCTGGGACGAAGTTGTATAGTTGAATAGAAAGCGGAATTTATTTATCTCTCCTGCCTGCCACTATCATCCATCCAAAGCTCCTTTGTACAAATAATAATAAATAAAAGAGCCTATAACTCACAAAACCCGATAGACTTCTTCCTCCATTCCGCAAAGATCCTTCTCAGATTCTACAGCGGGACATTTTACAAATCATACAACAAGGCCCAACATTTCCCGTCAGATAATATTTAATATCCACACGTCTACAAGTACTTAAGCAGCGAGAGACAGCGATCCAGATGCAGATATCGTTTCTAGACGATTTTTCACCAGGAAAATGCTCAAAAATGACGAGAGAAAAAATGGAGAGTAAAAGGAGACCTTTGAATTTGAGGAAGACGTGGTGGTTCCTGGGTCCTGAAACAGTAGGGTTCTACGACCCGGGCTTTTTCACCATAAATTTAGCAATTTGTACTTTTACACAGTCATTCCTGTTCACCAAATCCTAATTATTTCAGTTTGATAGTCAATAAAACCGCTTTGCAATGCTGCAATTAGTGGATTTTAGGGCAAAAACGCCAAAAACCCTGGTTTCTTTCCAGATTCGGCGGGATGTTTTGCATGAGAGTAACGATGGGATAGATCTGGTGATGGGTGAATATGAAACCCGAGAAATCGGATCCAGGCATTTACAAATAAGTGTCTTTCTCTTCTTCCTCGACTTTAGAAGATGAAAAAGCAGAAGAAGCACCGAGTCGGTTATGTAACTTCTCATGCCATGATGATGTTCTGCTCTGCTGCTGTTCAAATGTTCCCTAGTCACTTCGTCTCCCTTTTTCCCGTCCATTTTACAACCTGGCAAAAATGGGTTGACAGTCAAGATTGTCAAGAATTCGGGACTAGACTCTACATGGATCTAAAGCTATAGGATATAGCATGGGAACCCAGGCTGGAATCATGTTCTCATTCTCAAAATAACGAAGCCGCAGTCCTTTGTGGACTGAATTCCGTATATCTTTCCTATTTACTATTTACCAAACCATATGCCACCACCACCAGCACCGCAAATCCGACTCATCTTTCTTAGCTACTGTATACGGAGTTGCATAATAATCTTATTACTACTTGAGAGAACATCGATCAAAAACAAAACAACAACACAGGGGCACTGTACAGGGCCTTCTGAAGTCCTAAGAGAAATACCGAAACTTCATCTTGTAAAATGGAAACAGATTGTAGAGGCTCGTGAGGTGGTGTAGTTGAGTTACGTTTAATGCGAAGGAGATTGAGTCAATATGTATTTTGTGCTGGAATTGATAGCAGATGCGTTTATTCTACAGGGACAAGTTTTGAAAGTTTTTTAAAACTTTAACATCGCAGCAAAGGTCAGAGGCATTATCAACTGACAAGGGAAGTTCTACGAACTACAATCTGTAATTGCCTTGCATTTTTTTCTGGATCATTGGTTTTCTTTTGAGATTAAGAAAGAACATCAAAAAGTTTGAAAATCAGATTACAATTCGGTTTTTATGAGCATTTGAAAATGGCGAATTTGATGATTTTCTATATTAGGCAATTTTTTAAACACAACCAAATTAACATTGGGTCACTCATTTCCTGGTAATTTCCGTTCTTCAGTTGTAGATTCATCACAAAAAAATGAAAGCTAGAACTGGGATCTTAAGTTCCCTTGATTTTTTCTAGATCATTGTATTTCCTTAAAAATACGGTTTGAGATTTCAAAATTTAACAAACTTGAAACTCATACTATAGTGTTGATTAAGCATTTAAAAATCACCATTTTGATGATTTTCAATCTTCAGTAATTTTTTAAACCCAATCAACATAAAATTGGGCTCCTAATTTTCAAAAGATTTACGCTCCTATGAGTTGTAGGTCCATTACCAAAAAATCAAGTGAATCGAACCCAACAGTTTGAGGAACTTCCCTTGTAAGGAAAGTTGAACGTTGAATATTGAATCCCTCCACATGTGCTGTTTGGAAGATATGCAAATTGTTCCTCTTCTGAGGAAGGACGTGTAATGCATCATCATCTGGAGATACTAACCCAACCACCACCACCACCACAAGAACTCGAGGAAATGCCTCGAGTCAACAGTTAACATTTTAACTTGTCATTTTGGGTGGGAGTTCTGGTCCATGAATTTTAAGTTTGGATTCCAGTTCCACTCTCCAATCTTTTAGCAATTTGGCACTGATCGGAGAGCATTCTTCAGACGACGACTGATTATGATGATCCCAGGAACTGAGCCCAACTTTATAACCCTTTAAAATTCCTATACCTTTCCATTAGCATTTGCATTTTGGCTGAAGTAAATATTGAAGGTCCTATACACAGTTCAAGACGGGATGATGTATTAAACTATTTGTTGACTGACAATTGACACATAACAGCTTTTAAAGTGCAATTAAACCCATTCGGTAGTACTCCTGCTTATCCGCAATAGATATGAATATTCTTTTACAACTGTTTGCGAACTCTAGTAATGCCGACTTTTTTTGAATTTTTACCGCCTTTAATTGAGCGTTCAGTCCCTCAAAAACTATCGTAAAGTTATAAATACGAGAATAATTTGAGTTTGGGCCAAGGGAATGTATGAAAGGAGCGGAATATCATAAGCATAATCAACTCATCAACTCCAAAAGTCAGCCTGAAGTGTTAATGAAGCTCGTCTAAAGAAAATAAAACTCCCCTCCCAAGTGTTGATTACTCGGCAGATAATGTAATTTGATCTGCGAGTAAAACATACATGTTCAGGCCAAAGGAACGTAGTTTCTCATTATTACAGATATTAAATTGTACGGAGCCGAACTGCCTCCTTTACTTTGACGTTCGGTAATAAGGAGACGGCGACGATAAAAAAAGCCAGGTCAAGTTGATCGCTTATTAAAATACGTCTGCTCTTCTATATGGTGTAGAACTATATATTATGAGCAAGTTAAATTCCAACAAGATCTCGGGCAAAAACCCTAGAAAGAGAAGAGAGAAAAACCGGGGTTTTTACAAGGCAATTTTGGACAAAACCCCCAAAAATCCTATACCTAGACCCCAAGAAAACCCCCGGACTGAGATAGAAGTTTACATGTACGGATAGAACTGCCCGAATTTCAACCCGGGGTTTAAGATCTCCAATCCCCGGGTTCTACCATCCCTGTCTGTAAGTACAGTAGATGAGAGTAGTTTAATACAGACCCTCGTATCTGCATCATCAAGATGTCCTCTGACGGATCCTAGGATTTTTCCGACTCCAGAGATATTCTAAAGACTGGGAAAGTGGGACTGGTCCTGACTTGTACAGTGGGGTCATAATGGCTTTAGAACTGGTGGTGGTGGTGGTACTTTTGTCTCTTGTTATATAGACCGTATGGAGTGGGATATTATTCCTTGGGAATTCGTAAATAGGAGAGGTTCTGGCGGAATAAGTTAGGGCTGTGGTTCTTATTCTGACAGAATCATTCGTCCCCTTTCCCAAGACAGGAGGAGATGAAATCTCTGGAACAAACTTTCTCTCACAACTTCCTATCTTTCTCCAGACTCCTTGGCCTAATCCAACATATCACCCCGCTATCTCATATTAAGGGATATCATTCCATCATATCCCATCAGGGTTCATCCTATCATCATCAAGCACCAACTATCAACAAATGCCCACCCTCGACATCAACTTTCTCCAAGAAATCTATAGTCGGGGGCGGATTTGGGGCAAACTGCCCACTTGCAAAATGTCGAAATCTGCCCAGGGTCACCATTCATAATGCGAAATCACAGTACAAGAATAGGTTTTTTGGGTTTGAATTAACTTTAGAATTTCCAACGGCTGTTTTAGAGAAAGAAATGGGATAGATATATATCTGGAAATAGAACAGAGGGTTATCCTCTCTGACTTAGGGTTCTATTATTGCCCTTTCCTCAACAGATATTCTTCCTTCAAGTATATTTCCTCAAGTAAGACTCTTATTACTATTTCGCTATGAAATAATAATAAAAATAATAATAAGAACAAGGGCAGAGTAAATGTAGGAAGTGCCGAAGTGTCCTCCGTTAGAGTCCATATCGTTCCAACTGGCCCCTCCGTCCCGGTATCTCATTATGGATTTTACGACCTTATCATTCTCCTACCTCGTCTGCTGCAGAGGAAGTGCAAGCTGACAACTCCACCGTCATATATTAGATCCCGACCAAAAGACAAAGATAGAAGAGACGATATGTCGACTGGACGGGAAAACATAGGTTTTTGTACCGTCCTTCAGGGCCATCCATACCCGTTTTAGATGGGAACGGGGGCAGAAGGAAAGCTGGAATTTCCTCCTCTCCATCCGATAAATGGACAGTTCCGGTCTCTGTATTCCGGAATGTCACCAACTGACACTATAGTACCAAATCCCAACCCTCAACGACCTTTGCAAAATAGTAGCGATGGGTAGTAGAACTAGATCTGGAGCTTGAATGCATTTTTGTTCTAGTTTTTGACGGTACTAGAACTAGAACTGGAGCTACTTCGGTGCATAACATAAAAAAATTCAGCGGACTAAAACTAACAGGGTTCAAAACTAACAATAAGGACTAGAAATCACAAAAAAACACTCTTCTCTGACATGTCAGTGTTGGTGGTTAATATGTACTATGTCTGTTTCGAATTTGCAAATTTCAGAAAAAAACTAGACAATTCTGAAGCACTGAGCAGACTGAGCTACAAAAGTTACACAAGATTCATAAATCCATAAGACGAAGGGGCAAAATGAAATAAGAAGCTCCATTTAGTCGCGAACTAATTTGTAGGAAAATAAATAATATCCGTAAATGGTTTATTACTCCGTTCTCATTATTATGTCCTGTTACTTATCTGGAATTAGTGGGACTTGAGTCGGGAGTTCATGGAGCTTTCATTTACAAATATATATTTCACGTCTCTCCGTTGCGTTGGTAGTTAGTTGGGTTGCTCTTGCGTTTGTAAGGGCGGAGGGAGTGCCAAAAACTGTTCCACAAACTTAAGTCTTTTAAGTCCCCAAAGTCCGTAATAGTATAATCCTTATATGTCCCTTACGTAATGATCCCCCTTCCTGTTTATATCTATTATTATCATTATTATCTCCCTTATATTCCAGACTAATAAATTATTATTCTCTATGATCGGGCTAAGTATATGTTGTCCTCTGATCTTGTCTCATGTGAAACTTTTTGCTCATTTCCTCCCGTTCTGCTGGTGGCTGGTGCGGAGGAATTAGCCCACTCCTCATTACTTGCCCCCTCCTATTTCATTATTAACATTTAACATTATCCCGCTATTACTTTTATTACTTTTACACAATTAGATCCAATTCCCGAGCTAGTACTTGAGGCTCCTGGAACACTCTTCAACTCTCCCACAAGAAATTCCAATTATAATTACGCTACAGCAACTTATGATAATAAACCAATACTACTTCTTACTTAAGGAACAAAGCTACTTTAGTTCGGAGTTGTTGTGCGAAGGACGGGCTTCTTTGGAGGTTTTTATTCGGCAGTTTGTATGTTACGGGTTGGAGAGTTAGGTTAATTTAGTTGGGCTTTTTTGGAACTTATGTTTTTGTATGTATTTTTATTTTCGTGTAATGTAAAATGTTATACTTTGGGGTCCTTGAAGACGGTTGTGTCTAGAGACTGATAGTGAAGTTCCAGAAGCGTCTGATTTCTTACAGTTCAAAATACAATTCGCATGGGAATAATAGTCGAAATATTAGCCGCACGAACACTATGTTAGGAAAATGAGTAGCTTTTTAATGATTTTTTTGTCTTTCACCAAAAGCAGATAGAGAGTTAACATTGGAGGAGTCAAAAACCCGTATTAAAGTCTTCTGCGTAAGCAATTGAAAGCTCATATTGCCTCGACTTGTGTATACAAATGTCACGTTGTTCTATAGTGGATTTTTGTCAAATATCAAGATAAATTCAATAACCGACTAATTTACGTGAAATAAGCTATCTTAAATTAAAAAGAGTGCGTTTCATTAAATATACGTTGTAATAAAACCGTCTCGGTAGTTTTATCTATTCGTCAGCAAACTACTAACGAACAAGAGTCATTACTGGATATTTGAGACCCCTCTCACTTCCCCACGCTCCAAATTGAGCCGCCAGTTTTCAAACTGTCAGATTTGTCACGTTCTGCGACATTTGTTGCTAACTACAGTGGCTATTTACACAAGAGAAGAATAATGTTTTTGGTACTAATGTATGTATGTAAACTGTCGGGGCCTGGCCTCCGTAAGTATAGGAAGCTATTAGGACGGGCAGTTTGTCATGGTAAAATCATGGAGGGCAAAAGGATCGGAGGATGAGCTAATTCTAATTCCCCTCTCTCTAATGTCATAAAAGTAAGGAAAACCGTTAGGTCGGAGCCGCTCTTGTCATCATAGATTTATTTTTCCGACTCCCCTATCTCCTATTATTTAGAAAAAAATCTTTTATTCCATATAATAATAATATGATTTCCTATCAGACTTGAGTACACATACTTACAGAGGCATGTAATAATATGTAATTTGTAGCGTAGATCAAAAGGGAGGGGACTTACGGGATTTGGAACTTATTGTGCCTAAGTGTACGTCCTTGCTTCGTATCTTTCGGATTTTATTTTATTTTTATGGATTTGAGAAAAATGCGGATTTGGCAGAGAGGGCTTGTACAAGGTTTGACCTACGCTCTTGGAACCATGTTCAAGGGTCAATGAAGGATATTTTTCAAAATTTGAACTGGCTCCAGATGGTATCGTACATTTGCCTACTATTACAGTATTATGGTCAATGTCAGTTTATTTATATTAAGTTTGTATAAGTGGAAATAATATTAACCCTCGTGGACTCGGATTTGGGACTTTGATTATTTCTTGCCACTACCGAAATAGGCATTGTTTAGACCTAGCTGGCGTTTAAACGACGAATTTAAAGAAGTAATTGGCAAGTCGTCACTCTTGTGTCTGTTTCTAGTGTTTACTTTACGTCGAAGAGAATAATAAGATTTTAGTTGGAAAGAAACTGGATCAAAGTCAAGGCTTCTTCGAGCTTCTTAAACCAACAAATCAATCCATCCAAGTTCAAATGCTGAGAATTTGCCATTCATTTTCAAATCTAAACTCCTAACCTAATTTCATGCAAAACTTCTAAAATCAACAAAGCGGAAGGGTCTACCTCCATACTTTGCTGGAAAATAACAGAATCAGCGGTATCAAAAACGCTGAAAAACTAGGTCACACATTTATTGACCTAATACGGCTTTGAGAGGCTCTCGATGAAGCGTTTTTAGCAGCGCAGCGTCGCTTTCAATTTTCAGCTCTGCCACACCAGAACTGACGGTACTCAAATAATCGGGATACACATGCCAAAATAAAAGGAGCCTTTAAACCCGTCGAAAGGAGATTGGCATAAAGGGTTATGGGGTCACAAGTGCCGGTATTTGTATCTCATTCATTCTCATCCGTGTGAAAGAAGTGCAAAGGGCCCAAACACCCGTTCTATTCAATGGCAAGAGGTTCTTGGAGAAAGCAATCGTTTGAAGAGGTGGTTCTATTTGTCGGGGAAAATGAGAAAGGACAAATAGGACAAATTGACTCTGCTTTCTTTTCTCAGCTTCCCCGTATAGGGAGAACAGAAAAACAGGCTAAGAATAGAATCCCTCAAGAACGACCAGAATCTGTAAACATGTTCCATTATATTATAATACATTATCCTATATCTATCAACAATGAACCCTAATCCGCCTCTATAGTCTGTCAGGGCAGACGGCTTGCGACAGAACTGCATTCAATACATAACCGGCTCTAGGCCCTATATCCCTGGATACGAGGTGCTATCTTTGAGAAATGGAAAGTTCTTTAACGTAAGTCTATATGCAGGGTGTTCCAAAAGCAAGGCGAGGTTTACAACAAAAATCTTCCTTAGTAACGAACATTTAGTGGAACACCCTGTATAGGAATAAGAAGAAGAGTGACAAGGAGCAGAATATTAACTATGCATGGATTCACATCCAGATTTACATCTGTTTTTCCTCAGCAGAGTAAAAAAGAAACCTTTTTTCCATTTGGATTTACGTCTGAATTTCTCTGAATTTCCCTCAAATTGCTGAACAGAAAAAAAAACGGAAGCCTTGAAGCTTCAAAACCTTCAGAGAAGCCTCTCTGACTTTCTGTAAATAAATCTGTCTTTCCTTTTCTCCGGCAAAAGGCTTATGATATTCTTATTTCTCTTATAAATGTCTGTGGGAAATAGAAAAAAACTTGGCGGATTTTTTTTTCAGAATGTGAAGTATGCAAATCGGATGAAAGTAAGTCGGAAGACGAGGTGTATTCTGGTAGATGAATGCAACAAGGCTACAAAACCCAACCCGATTACTCGGAGGTAGAAATGGAGTAATTAAAGCCATTTGTTTTAATTAGGAATGAGGATTTAGAGGAGTAATTCGTGAAGGAATCAGTTGGAGATTTATAATCGGTGGAAGTAAATACGCCATTCCAAACCTGAAAGCGGAGTGAATTTCCTTATTTTCGGTATTAACGCCCTCATTTTCCTATTTTGCAATGTTGGAGATTTTGCATCCGTGTATATAATTCTGTTGAAATGCTTAGAAGAATGTATGTATGAGCTGGTGAAAAATTCGGAAGCAAAAACTGGGCAGATACGCTTTGATTTTTGTTCGGAAATCGGGAGATCAGAAAAATTGGTACCTGTTTTATGAAGATTTCCCGTTTTTTAAGTTTCTGAATTTTTCAGTTTGATAAAATGTGGATTTATAATTTAAGTTTTATTAAGCAGCGGAGATATGTAATATTAATCTGATTATCTTTTTTAAAAGTCTAGGTCAAGTTCGAAAACGGTCTGAAATTTCCAAAACAGAACCCACTGGGTTCAAAATCCAGATTTTTGGTACTTGTCAAGGTAAATTGTGAATTTGCCCGAACCAAGGGCAGGTTTGCCAAGTGCTTCATACAGTCCTACCCTGAATTGACCACATTCAAAGAAAAAATCAAAGAGGTTTGATGTATTTAGACTTGGACAAAAGTCCAGTTCTTATTGTGAGACCGTGATTTGACTCCACTCTAATACCTTGAGGCCAGGATAACAAGAATAATATAATGGTATGGGTTATATGTAAACGTAGAGGGCTTTTCATGTTCCACTTGTTTTGTTGTCGGGATAATCCGGCCCAATTTCTATGTTGTACTTACAGAAAGTGAATAAAAACAAGGTGCTTGGGCACGGGATGTTTTATACACTACATTTTATATCGAATTGGATTCCTACACCAAGCCTCTTTATACGACTTTACAGGCCATTTTACTATTTGCAAAAAACAATATATTTCCAATCTTTTCCAGAGGATTCACTGATCACGGATGAACAGAACGATGAAATTTGGACACGGAAATTAATCTCGCTTTCTGTAGGGTTCCTATCACCTGGATTTTGAAATTTATCAAAACTGGGTTATTCTGCGGAACGGTTTATTGTGATGCCAAAAATAACAGTGGTTAAATATAGTTGTGGGGATTTCTTTATTTTGATTTTTCGAAAATTTGTGAGGATAGAGGATAATCATCGTATAGTATAAATTATCATCTTTTTTGTAGGTCCCAAAACGGGTCGGAAAACGTCAACCCATGTACAAATCGATTGAAAAACAAACAAATAGCTGAAAGCATGAAATAAAACAACATCTTCGACGGCACGATGTTGAGATTAGTTTGGCTTCTATGTATCATTGTACTATATGCCTTTGTATACGTATTATCGATGATGAAAACAAATCCATCCTTTTGTTCATTTTAGCCAAACGAATGTATAGGTTGGATGGGCTTGATTATGAAACTTGAATGGAATTCTGGAAACCTGGTTCATTGTCAGAGCTGGTTACCCAACCCTGTTCTGTTGCTTTGGGTTGGTTTCAGATACAACTATAACTGACGAGAAACACAATAGGGAGATGCGACAAATTGACAAGTATTACACGAACATTTAGACAAATAGAATATGGGATCCCCTCAATTTATATTTATTATACACGGGCCCAAGTCCTTAGAGTCCTTAGTAGGTCATAGTAATTAGTTCTTTATTGAATGATATTTTAACGATGAAGTTTGTCTTCAGATACAGTTTAGAATGAATGAACAATCGATACCTTAATTTATTTTAAACTTTTAAATCTGAAATTTAGAGAAACAGCAAGTTAAAGTTAGTTGCTTACCAAATATCCGTCCCGCAAACACAGGAATCCTGCCCGAGATCAAAAGTCCCGTAAAAACGAGCAGATATTCTACCTGAATCCGACCCATTTTACAGAATGAAACTACAAATACTAAAACACTTTCACTGTAACACCTTTAAACTAACTGTTTCAACGAAGGAACCTTGGTTAATATCTTATCCTCGTAATCAAATCAAAGCAGAATTTGCACACATAAACTAACACTTGTCATCATCAAAAACGAAACCACTTCTCAAACTTGTCCGTTTGGAACCTCCAAAACGGAGACAAAAATTTAACCCTGAAAATTAATGAAATATAGAAGACTCCAGATTGAGATGATGAACTCGATCATGAGAATATCGCATTGCCCCAATCCCCCTAAAACTCGTACTTTCCAGAGGATTGAGTTGGGCTTGCGAAAAATCGTTGTCGAAATCAGCAGGGGACATGTCCCGTTCTTGACCGTGACGCTCCGACTCTACTGACGAAACTGTTGATTATTGACTCCGTTTTTTGCCCTTTCATTCAGCAAATAATCAATCTTGTCAGAAGGACAGAGGGGGCTATAATAATGTAAAAGAGCCGTCTCTTATGATTCTTCGGACACTGTTCTGTTGACAGCTCAAGTTGCCATGCACCATCGATCCCCAAAACTTGGTCAGCAGGGTTCCGTAATCCGTCCCGTTTTACTCTTCATTCCTCAGTGTCCTTTCCCTGTCAACTCAAGTCGGCCGAGTTGATTTGCGAAACTGGACCTATCAATTCCGCCCCTCTTCAATCAATTTTAAAGTTGGGAATTGGGATTTCAATTTGGAATTCGGAAGGAGGACCTCCCACTCGATCTATTTTAAATGAGTGACAAGGGACTTGGATGAGTTGCTTAATTGTCCGTTCCAAATCAGAAACGTCTTACTGGCTCCAATCCACTTATTGAGATGAGATGAGGCAATATGTAATGTACAGCTCAGAAGCTAAAGTAGGTGGCGACCTGGAAGCAAACAAATGAATATTTAAAGTTAATTACTTCCAATCCACTTTCAAATCAGGAATCCAATAGAGCCCATTTTTTCTACTCGTTATCTTTTCCGTACATCTTTGGCAATTATAAAGGGCTTTTGGAGAGGGCTATTTTGACTTTTGACAGCCTGTCGGCAGTAAGGATATATTATTTCGTATTGACATGTACAGGGTGTTCCACTAAAGTTCTAACTAGACTTAACATCGTCCTTAGTACGACCTTGGTTGAGAAAGGACGAGTGCCTGTCCAGGTCTTATATCGGTCAAATCGGGTGCGGTACATGTTAACATGTTCCTTAATGACTTGACTAAACATTAATGCATCGTTTTTGAGACGCTATGCGCTACAATCCCGTCCTGAAATAGAAGCCCTCCTCGAAATACAATCCCATAGCATCTATTTAGGAACTGAAGGTATTTGACTGAAATAAAGATGACTACTCCGATGTGTTTTTTTCATAATGCCATACAGTAAACTGTGCTTGGATACATAGGGTAACTTATATCTATATTTATGCTGAATCAATATTATTTCCCATGGTGAAAGCCCAATAGGCCATCTAATACTGGGATATTGGGTTTCCATACTTCGTAGCTCAGGCCATTATAAATAAATATATGCTTCAGCTCGGCTAATAACTTGTTTACATAATCATTATTATGAGTCAAGTAATTGAATATTCCGGCTTGTTGTTGCCTTCTTAGCATTGACACTCTCTTGAAATTGGTTTGAATAAGGGTGTGAGAGGAATAATATTTGAAAGTCTATTATAGCCTATATTATAGCCCTAGTTACTAGTCCTTGTTATTTACTGAATCTTGTTCCATACTCTGGTTGGCAATTTATATTATTTTGCATTTCTGTAGTAATTGAGAGAGATTTTGATGCCGTACTTTGCATAGTTACAGGTAGGTTTTTAGGTAGAATGAGATCGGAATTTTATGAAATTATCTGGCTGATTGACTTTTTGGGTTTATTGCATCCGTTATGGAAACTATATTAGTTAATAAATCGTTGGTATTGGATACGAATTTATTTCCTGATAGTTCTTCTATGTTCTAGAATTAGAAAGTCTTAAGGGGGGGTTTAAAAAACTATGGAAATTTTGATTTCCCTATCTAACCCAATGTTAAAAACCGTTTTACGGGGGCAACACTTCAGCCCTAACGGGTCAACTAATCGAATCAAATTTTTTTTGTAAATATTCCTCGATAAATTTCTAATTCTAAGTTGAGGCAAAGAGTACATGGTGTTGGCCATGGTAACGGTTTCACCTTAGTATGCATTCACCCCCCCCTCTCAAAATCTTTGCGCAAGCCTACAGCCTCAGGGGTGCGTTGTATAAAAAAAATTATAGAGACAAAAAAGGTGAAAAATTCACTTTTATTGTGACAATTGATTTAAAAACTCGAAAAATATTAATTTTAACATGGGAAACCCCCTATGTCCGATTTTGAAATGCGGTTTTGAGTGCAATGTACTACTTTTTATTGCGACATGAGTACCTTTTATTGAAGCCAACACAAAACCAACTATACCATTTTTTATTTTAATAAAATCGGTTAAAAACCGACCAAGATATGCCTATTCAAAGTTTCCCTATAGGCAGCATCATGCAACTGCTATATCATATAGCTGTCGTTATAGTACCGAATATTGGTATAGGTCCAGACCAAGGTTCCTATACTCTTGGTTTCCTGG
Source organism: Desoria tigrina (assembly GCA_906901685.1). Taxonomy (NCBI): domain Eukaryota; kingdom Metazoa; phylum Arthropoda; class Collembola; order Entomobryomorpha; family Isotomidae; genus Desoria; species Desoria tigrina. Next base: position 3,521,070 of record CAJQTU010000015.1, read on the forward strand.
GTGTCTTTTCCTCAGGAGGTTGTCCAGGAACTTAGATTTCGAATTCCCATTTTAGGGCTACGGGAAAACAAACTCTTTTCATCGTTTCTACGGTAATTTTGAGCCAAAAATTTCCATCTTTGCGAAAAATTCATGAATTTTGGTCTTGCCAGGCTAACCATTAATTTAGAAACTCACAATTTTATGCCTAAAATCCTGTAGCTTCATGAAATACACACAATGACACACATATAGATACCATAGATAGTATCAGTTGATTGAACTCGATTAAAATAGAAGTAATAATGCTAAATTAAATACTAAATGATGGTACGTTCATGTCTTGTAAGGGGATGTCCCTAAAAGTATTTTTGACATTCTGGAATAGCAGATATGGGAATACATGTTTCCGGACGCGGGACGGTCGGGTCTTACAGTCTTACACTCATAGATATAAATAATACTTTAGTTTAATTATATTATAGATCTATGGTTACACTACCAAAGATCGTCATTATCGTTGGTGTATCGTACCCTTATCAGCCGTCATCCAACGCTAATCAGGGACCGTATATTAATTAAGTAACGCAAGAGGGGGGAGGGGGGTCTGGAGATTTTGTAGCGTTACATCACAGAAGAGGTATCCCACTCCTTACCTCTTCTGTGGCGTTACATAACATAAGAGTTAACATTGCAAGTGGCTATGTTTTGCGTTACAAGGGGGGGGGGAGGCGTTGGTCTGAAAAATCATTAATGAATGGACGGTCGACTTCGATGGTCCCTCATGAGGCGGTTAGATTTCAGAGTCATAATCGCGAATTTTTAATTCAAAGAGTTTGAAAAAATCGCTGTAGAAACGATGAAAAGAGTTTGTTTTCCCGTAGCCCTAAAATGGGAATTCGAAATCTAAATTCCTGGACAACCTCCTGAAGAAAAGACACCCAGGAAACCAAGAGTATAGGAACCTTGGTCCAGACACTGTATCAAGTACTTATCAAAGCTCCAAAAATAGTGATCCTATCCCATTTCAATCCTTAGAGTCCTGCAGTTGCAGGCGTTGAGCGTTTTGACTCAAACCGAAAAACTAAAATTGTTAGAACTAAAGCTTCCGAATTTTATACATTTTATTTACAAATTGTTAATCAGAGTGGAAGGGGAGGGGGTCATTGAACGATTTTTTAACTTTCTAATACTTAATCATTAAATCCTAGCACAGCGTGAGTTCGAATTTGGACTAAATCGGCCACACCCCTGCCCCCAAAACATTCGAAGCTAAACACCCATATATCTTTAATATGTAAATCTCCTATATCTTCTCTCTATAATCCATGTAGCTTGTATATATCTGACTAAATCTGTTATACTCAAGCCATACGGGACCGCTCCCACTCACTCCACGCACTGGGGGTGTGTCCGCGCTAAATGGGGCAACTTAAGATTCCAATGTTAAATGACTCCCACATGCCAGTGACACACCCAATACACACTAGACCACCCTCACTCACACCTGGGGTGTGCCCGCACCAAATGGGGCAACTTAAGATTTCAATAGTTTATTTGTTGTGTTACAAATGTAAACCTCGACAGTCGTTTTAAGTATGCGAATACCCAGTTAACTTAGTCTATACATAAGTATTTTATGACATCTACATATCATAATACAGCATTTCGTTACATTTGTTACAAGAGTTTATTGTATATGTCTTTAAATAAAAGGCCCCAGTGCAGTACTTGGATCCTCTTACGTAGCGCATACATATACTCTTCAAATTGAAATAAAATAATTTGTAAAGTAGATGATGCCATTAAATAACTACTAAGGGGTTATTAAATAACCCCCTTTCACTTAAAACAATTAAATAAACTACAGCTAAAAAGAGACTTCTAAGTTGAGTCGCTCTCAAAAGAAGAAAACAAGAATAACCTTCAAGTTTTTTAAATACTTTTGTTTCTGACACTACATTTGCCTCAATATGGGCCTCGATCCAGGAAAAGAAATTGTAAACACCTTGTAATAATAAACCGTTTAAAATGCACATCGAAAAAGGGTGAAACTCCGTCGTCGAATAACATTACCGTCGCTATCTGACACATACGATAGTTTTGTACAAGAGTCTCACATTTCCTCAACCATAGAGTAAAGTAGTACACATAGTCGACGTGTTAGAGAGCCTGCGTCGTGCCGGTGGTGACGGACCACCATTTCAAATCACTACTACTATTTAACAACTAGTGCTGTGATGTAATCTATCTTCCTTTTCAGTTTTTTAACACTGTGGTAGATTGGCAAAACGCAGAGGGTGTGACCGATAGGACCCAACTCGAACTTAACGTGAGTTAAAACCCGAAGATTACATATTCAAAAAAAATTAACAACTTGAAACGTTCCCTAGTGAGAGAACGAACAGATGGACATACCAAGTAAAACCATTAAAGGGTTACTGCCTTTAAAAACCGATTTAACGGGTGTAACCAAGTGTTGAAAACAGTAGGTTTTGCACTTTCGCACCCTGGAGTCAGTGGGAGTGGTCTCAAATATATGTCAATGATGTTCTATAACCAACGGCAATGGTTTAAGACTCACATCCCAATTTCCTCCAAAAAGCCCAGGTTTAATACTGATTTTTGAACTGGCCAACTACAAACTTACGGTTTAATTAGAAAACCTATCCAAGCAACTATGAAGGGCCCCTTGGATTTCGAAAATACTCCCCTCTCCCTCCCTCTTTTTACACCATTAAATTTGTATGTATTTTAAACCCATTCCCTTGGCAAACCCTTTGGATGACCTATGGGTCCACCGATCAACCAATTTGTATCATTCTCGAACTTGGCCTGACAGTTATCGTTGCGACATGAAATACGGTCAAACCACGTCATTCATATTGGCTCTAACTAATGCATAACGGCTTAAAACTACAGCATTTTTTTCGATTTTATCCAGAAGTAAATAGGAAATTAACATGTTGGACCAGCAAATAAGCATTGTGATAAATCTATCGTTCTGTTATTGCTCGCTAACTTCCTTGCCTTATACAAAATAGTATAACCAGATATTCAAAAGATTACTCTACGAGTTGGATCCGCCATTTATAAAATAAGCCTAAAACATGTATATTCAAAATGAAACAATTTAAATGTAACCGAATTCTACTAACACTACAATATATCCAGCCCTTCTACAAGCGTGTAGCTAATTAACTCATCATCAATTTTTCGAATCTATTGGGTGCGTCATGTACGCTATTCCAATCTTTTGGAGATAAGGACAATGAAGAAAAAATCAATTTAGGTAGTCTTCTCTGAGAGTTTTCTATTTCTCACCTCTGCTTTCTAGTGATGATGATGTTTTAAACCATACGAGATCGATATACAGGATGATCAGTCACAAAATTATATTAGCAGTGTTTGAGAAATTCAGTTCGAGGACTGGTAACTATCAAGGAAATACACTGTAATATGGCCACTCATTAAAAACCGATACTTCGCTCTTATTGTTATTAAATCCCATCCGTTTTGGCAGGTATCTAAGAGTAATTAGGGTTATGGTGTTGGTATTGAATTTGCATAAATATTTCAATGAATATGTAGTAATGTATTAAAGACCCACTATGATCAGTTCCTGTGTTTTCCTCACTACTAGAGAGTGCCTATGAAATCCTAAACTTTTAATTAGAAACTAAACACTCGAAAGTTTTACTATTTGAACCACGTTTGGCTGAAATATTTTAAATTCATTATAAGAACATGTTTAAAATCTAGTCTGTTTTCATCACTTCAATATAACAAAACGATGTTTTTCTATAAAATCGAAGAGCAAGGTACATTGTAAAGTAGTACCAGAGAGAGAGGCCCATATTGAGGCAAATGTAGTGTCAGAAACAAAAGTATTTAAAAAACTTGAAGGTTATTCTTGTTTTCTTCTTTTGAGAGCGACTCAACTTAGAAGTCTCTTTTTAGCTGTAGTTTATTTAGTATGATCATTAGTTTTTCGATTTTATTTCACCCTTCTTACAAAATAACAAAATAACAGTTTGTCATCCTCAGAGGGGCTCGATTTCTTTACTCATTTGACTTTTCTAAGGTGTTCGAAAAGCGAATTAAAAAATGAATGATCATACTGAATTGGAAATTTATCGAGGAATATTTATAAAAAAAATTCGACTCGATTAGTTGACCCGTTAGGGCTGAAGTGTTGCCCCCGTAAAACGGTTTTGGCCACTTTTTCATCATTTTCATGACATTGCGAAAGTACGTCGAAATCACCGTTGCTATGGGGTTTTAAGACTATTACTATGGCAACAAGCCACATTATGCTTGCGCTGCCAAGCAATTCGCATATTTTTTAGACTTTCGATGAATGTCATCATCTAACTTTTTGTTGTTATGTGTATCTATGAATGGTCATTTTAAGAGATGAAATATTTTTTAAACCCCCCCTTAATGAGAGGCAATTCTGGGCAAAATCTTACTTTTTCCTGTGAACGGGTAGAAGTTGCGAGGAGGGTAAGATTTAGATTAGCGGGAGCAAACCCAAGAAACGGAAGCGGGACCGGACGGAAAATAGTGTCGTCTTGTCTAGTGGAGAGTTTTTTCTCACAATAATTGTGAATTTCAATTGCAAATTGTGAATTTCTGAGTGCAATTCAACTCTCGAGTTACAGCCTGAAGCGATCAGAAACGGTAAAATTTTTCCTACCGTCCTCTGTGAAGGTACGTTCATAGTAAAATCAAAACTGCACATTTCCATATGCGATATCAACATATATTTCTAAAAACTCCACCAATTCTAATTCTAACTAACAACAACAACTACAAACTAACCTTTTCATTTATTCCGAAATCTTATCATTTTGATCTTTCAAATCAAAGCATATCAATTTATTTTATTCGAACAACAGATACTCGGTCCCAAGACCCAAGATGGGATCATTTTGGTCGAGGATTAAAACGATCTTCTTCGGACCTGATCCTGATGTGGTCGAGAGAGTGGACGCGGACCTTGAACAGGGGCCACAAGCAGCACAACAAGAACCAGTGCCGGCACTTCCCCAACCTCCTGAGATCCGGCCCTTTGACCCTTCGGTTCTCAAGAGGGACACGTTCGGCGATTTAGGTGATAATGATGACGAAGACGGTGTTAATTAGGTAAGAAATTCACCATCATTTCCTATTCCCCAAGCCCCAAAGGCATATCTTTAATTTAGAATTTATACTGACAACATAGACACTTTACACGGGAAAAACAAAGATCCTTCTAAGCTGCTATTAATTTATTTTTCATTTTGTGGCCAGACAATTTTAACCGCTATGACATTGTACCATTGTTATACAATCAATACTTGGCTTAGATTCTCTTTTTGTTCTTTATTCCAGGTCCCTGTGCAACAACCGACACAATCTTAAATCTTCGAAACATTTCATACTCTATTTTTTTCAATCGAAGCACTTCTCAATTTAAATACTTCTGATTTACCTACAAATCCTGTTACTTATTCAAGTTACTTAAAATAAAGTGCTTTTATTAACTGCCTAAACCACTTTTGCTTACATTTAATTGAAAACCGAGAAATATTAAATCGACGTCCAGAAAAAAAATATTTACCGGCATGATAGCTAAATCGTAATACCCAGTTTATTATCCCTTTACAGATTAAATTTAATTTCTCTCCTATAATTATGTTGTAATAATAATTCCTGCCCTTGACTTTCACCATGTTTCATCTAGCAACTATGTCGGAAGTGCTTTCTCTCCTCATTGTCGAATCTGTTTTAACCGGTACTGGATCGAATGTAATAATCTAATTAGTAATTCCAGAGTCCATCATTAATTCACAAATTCCGTTCCTAGAATCATAAAGAAGTAGGAATTTTTAGCAAAAAGCTTATTCCATCCGTCCAGGAATTGACAAGTGTCGCTGAGGCATTGTCTCTGTTCAATGGATCATTGTTGACACTGTTTTCATTGTCAAAATCCTGTCGCCAATTTGAAAAGAAAGTAGGGAGTACAAATGAAAAGATATCATGATTCACTATCCGAAGACCACCTAATTTTCAATAGAGTAATGATGACATTGAGACTTAACGAGATCTCGTTCCTCATTCTCATCACCCAAATATATTGACTTTATACCGTTCAACAGGGGCATTCTAGAGGATCGGAATTCGAGAGGAAAACAAATTCCGGTTCGTTAAATCAAATAACAAATACGCTTATTTGTGAGCCGGAGTTGACAGAGAAACCTGAGCTCGAATCCCGTTTTTTTGTCCTCGACTAATGAAAAAACGGAACTGAGAAGGTAGTTGGATTTCGGAACAGTTTCAGAAAAACAGGATAATATTGACGTAATCTGTGTAATGAAAGAGATCCTTGTACATCAAATAGGATGGGGAATTAAAATCATCAGTAGGTTGTATAAATATGAGTGCAATAATCCGTTTGTAGAATCCGAGATTCAACAAGGGGATTTCATTACGTATTTTCCTCAAAACCTTAACTCAGTCAACATACCATTATTTTATTAATTAAGCTAGTCCGGAGGTAGCATAGGTTATTGGTTAATCTAAAAATTCAGTAAGGACTTTGAGGTAGGTGTTTCAGGAATATTTTATTTGTCGTGATAAAAGATAAAATTGATACACCGTAATTTTCGAAATAAATGAGAAACTTGATTGGAATTGATATAAAGCTACGGGAAGAAAGTAGTTTCACATTTTATTTTTATTAAACGAGTCCGATCAAAATATTTAATGAAATTGTAAAAATAAATTGATTTTGAGTTGTAGGGTCTTTCCACTGATTGAGTTGTCTCATCAAATTGGATACGATGAAATGTCGTTAAATTGAAAAATCTGAAAATGCATAGGTTTCAATAGTTAACCAAAATAGGGTTTAGACTTCGAAATTGTCATCCAATTTTTTTTAAATTCATCAAAACTTCTAGTTTATCATAAATATCTACTCAACACGGGCTCTGATAATCACATGGAATATGTATTTAAATAATTTCTCGAAAGGACAATTTAAATTAGGTTAGGTTTAAAAACTGTAATTTTCCATTCCTTCAACAAACAAGCGTTTCACACTCGAAAAGGTTCCCTTGTAACGCACTAGAAACGACGGAATTTGGATTCAAGAATCTAAACAGAAGAGTCAGGTTACCCCAGAGACTGAGTCGGCTCTGGAGACATAAAGATAATGGGCATGGCATATGCAGAGTGATTGTAAATGTAAACGGAATGGTTAATGTTAATATATAGTGGAAATGTTGTGAATGGTTGAGGACTACTTGATGTTCATGTTGATGGTTGGTAGTGCGGAATGGAGAGTGCCTTGGAGCCTTTGGAGTTGACGTTGGAGTTTGGCTCTAAATCGGGAATGGGATTGTTGGCACCTAATCATAATAATAGTAATCGGAGAAAACTACTTATAACAATAATAGTTTGCCTTTAATCGTAATTATAATCCATCCCTCCAACTACCCCAACTCCTGCTTTATGTCCCTCTCTACCCTCAGTATATTCTATTGCTACCCGGCTGTGGACAACGGACCCACTTACTTAATAATATACCTCTCCAAGAGACCCTAGACGTGTGCAAAACCGATTTAAAGGGTTCTTACAACACCGTGGTTCTAAATCAAAATAGTATTTTAAATTACATGGTGACGTAACAGACTTCAGTTCTAAATAGAAAGTTAGCCTATACAACTGTAACATGAAGATCAAAATCTATGACTTTCTCACAATACCCTTAAATTGGTCCGAACTCTGGCGATTTTTATTTGGAGTAGTACTTTCTCTTGAATGTCATCTAAATATATGTTATTATCACATAAAAACGGTAGCATTAAGATCAAAATCTATGACTGTCTCACCTCGCCCCTAAATGTAACAAGCGATTGCCCTGAACCCTGGTGGTTTCATTTGGAATTTTAAATTCAATACGTAGCTTATAGAGCAGAATATTGCAAATAAATTCCTGATTCCTTTGTACAAAGACAAGCTCTTTTATATTTATTTCGTTATTCGTGTTTTCTATGGATGGACTGGCTTATAAACTTATAACTGAATTTGGGGAAGGGTTGACGAAGGAATCATAATTTCCAAATACCATTATTGCATGCAATCCCGACACACGTCACACTCTTTTTCAATGCAGTTCCTGCCTTTTCCCCAAAAAATATAAGTACCCACTCCGCTTAACTCTGATATATTATATTTTTTTATTACCTCCATAAATTTTAATATATAGGTAATGATAACCTGGAGTTATTAAATGGCCTGAAACACCAGCACAGTCATTCAGGCACACGAACGAACCCCTTTATACTGATTACTTTTATACAGACGACAGACCAAGGTGACGAAAAAATCGGGTTGAGCAAGAACGGCTTTAAATTTGAAATTCCCTTGTAATTTGTAATCGCAGTCTCTGATATGGACGAAATGGACGGGATAATTATGTAGTTACAGAGTTAGAAAATATAGGGACATCAAAGTCTGGAAGGTAGATTTTAAGAGTTCATTTTAATGACTCTAATATTTAATAGTTTAATGGTAACATTTCGTTAAAAATAGAATTTTATGAAGATAAACTGGAATCGTACAATTATGGTTTTGGTGGGTTGATTTTATGTATATTTTGAATTATTTAAACAGTCTGTATTCAATGGCTAAATTTTTTCAAATCTGTGTATTTTGTTTCCAGTGTTCTAACAATGAACTCATCGCTTTGCGGTTTTAATCCTCAAATTCAATGAGATCAACTCTTTTGAAGTTTTACAGCCAATATACATTTTTATCTCCACGGGGTCTTTAATTTAATTTTATATTTTCCAAACAGTATTTATGAATAGACCCCTCAAGGAAGTAGTAGTAAATATAGTAGGAAGAGGTTGAAGTTTGAACTAGATTTAAAAATGAGGTAATTCTGATCCCAGCAGCTCTAAAAGGTTAAAGACAAGTATGTATCAGAGTGCGGAGAGAGTGAGTATATTATAGTAGCTACTCAGGGTGAAGGAACACTGCGCGACCCGTAAATGTCTAGATGTCTAGTCGCATGTTAGGTCCTGTTGCAAGCACCACTAGTACCAGATTGTTGAATAGAATCATTAAAACAGGTGTGCAGAATTATAATCCAATTGAAAATGCATTATTTTTCGCCAATGTTAAAGAATTCTGGATAAAAATACTTCCAACCTAACGTTACAACTACAAATTAAAACAAAGACAGACATGTTAAGCACACAAAGATCATCTTGAAATAGAGGTTTTAAAAATAAGTACTTCTCAAAAAATCAAAACCTACTACATTGAACAAAAATCTCAGCGTTTCTCCACACACTTCGTCCAAATTGAACTAAATGACCTGATGGCACATAATCCTGCTACGACAGCTCAATTCCATAACCCTAACTAATATAATATTACGAGAGGATGCAATTGATGAAAACTTATTGTCCCTCAACGACTCTTCAAAATTCGGTTTCGCTTCTGCTCTCGACAATTTCTGGAGCCTGGAGTCTCTAAAAAATCTTCAAGATTTCCACGTCGACACAAGAGAGTAGGAACATTAGTTCAAAGGAGCCTCGAGGTTTGGATGTAAAATAGTAGAGGAATCCAAAACTCATGCTTTCATCTTTGAGGAGGAGAGAGAAAGTTTGAAAGTGCTAGTTTGGAATGAGACGGTATAATAATCATAATATTCTTCCTATTTAATAGCTCTTAATAGCACCAGTTCCACTTTCGCTATTAGTTGCCACCACCACCAGCACTTGTACTTGTACAGGGACACAGTTCTACCTCCGACTCTATAATAGATAACTCTAATAGGAGAATTATAATAGGAGTAGAGGGGAGGACGGAGCTATTAATTTTTCTATATTTAATGTATAATGTCCTCGTTGGAATTGGAGTCCCAGGTTGGGAAACTTTCCATGTACTTTCATGTACTTTCATGGCCAACCTTGGATGTAGAGGTGGCGGTGGTGGATGGGGGATCATATCATCCGGAGACAATTTCAAAAGTTAGGAACAAGAATTATTGTGATTAGAGCACAGTTGAGTGGCCAGGTGAATCCTTAGTGTAATTAAACCCTCCCCTAGTAATTATGATATCCAGAATTATTGCAACTCCAATACTATTATGGGGGGGTTGGAAAAATTGAACGGGTTTGAATGGAATTCTGGGCAGATTATTTTGGACTCGTGGGTTAAATTTTATGTAATTTATTCATACCACAAAATCACTGGAAAGTGGAATGTGATAAATGACAATGGGTAGGGGAGTAAGGAGTTTACATTGGATTTCGATGAAATTTTGAATGATGGAAATTTTTTTGAAAATAAACATGTATTTGCCTTAACTCGTTTTTTGATATTTTTCCGAATAATTTCACCGAAAATCTAAAACTAGACGTTTTCTGTCAATATGATCGACTGGTAATGTTTGTGTTTTTTTTTCAAAGGAAAGTCATTTTCGTTCAGACTCATTCATTTTTAGATAATGCCCACATACACTTGTGATAATTACGTACCCCCATTAATTCTCGTTAATACTGGAGTAAAGCCACATCTCAACCCAATTCCCCTGAAAGTTACACCTATCTCGATCAACTGCATTCCGCTTATTTATTGATTTTCTCTATTCTAATGTAAAGGATAGGCTCCACGTCGCCTCTTAATACTGTGAAGGTGTAATTAAACAGTTTAGTTCAGTAGAACAGTAATTAAAAATTGACATAATAAACACCGGCTGATATAACTTTTAGTTGGAAACTAAAGGTTCCTATTAAATAAAACGTGCATATCAAAGTATCCCAAATTCCCTAGAAAAACCTTCGCTTGTGTCTGAAACGGAAATAAATCCGTATGTCATGAATGCCCCAGAAACATTTCCAGTTCGAATAAAATTCCTCACAAGTCCTCCTCGGAGGAAGATAGCTTAAATTGGTGGGTTGGGTTTTTAAGATTCCGCATTAGATTTTACAGAGTCTGAGATTTTTTCCTCGCTTTTCCGGCGAGAGGTGAAATTAAGAAAGACTTGTTTTAAATTAAAGTTTACTTAAGTACTTTGGGACTAATCATATAATGCTGTAATAATCAAGCGGGGCTAATTGGTTCCCATTTGAAGGGAAGGGTTGGGTGCCAAGTGGGATTAAGTTCTTTCTCCTCTCCTGGGATGACCTCATACTTTCCACCTTACCAACCCACCACACTTAAATCCACACTCTTTCGACAGATTTCTTGGAGGAGTGTGTGGCAGAATTATATTATACTACCAACACGTACAGCCTCACTCAACTAAACCCCAGACTCATGAATGTCCTGTCAAGTGCAAAAGTATGGACCGACCGACAATCCATAGAGACCATTTAAAGAGAACCCGGTTTTTTTTGGGCTTTTCTTGCAGGAGAACTCATGAGCTAGTGGAAATAACTTGGAAACCGGGCAATGTTGTTGCGGGTAGATTTTTCAGGAAATCGGGAGCTTTTTTAATGGAAGATCCAATTTTTGTTCCGAAATTGTCGAATTTTCCCGTTTTTTCGTTCAACGACGGTAAAAATCGGGTTTTCAAATCTGGCATTTATTCATGTTACCGGGAAAAAATTTCATTCGAAAGTGATTCAAGGCCAAGCGATTTTTGTGATTTTTTGCAATTAGTTTAGTAACAGAGGCATTTCTGAGGAGCGGGAACTTTTAAATTTTTAGGGTTTGCTTTGGTTTGCTATGAAACTGGGATATTTTCGAATTTTTTCGCTAAAAGGTCAATTGCAGTGCAAAAATCTCCCAGTTTTTATTTTAAATCCAATGACATTGTTTATTATCACCAGCAACAGAACAAAAAGTCGAAGATTCGCCTTCTCCCTTGTTCCTGTCCTTGGATTTGCTTGGAAGTATAGATGCAACGCAGACAAGTAAAAACGCGATATGGCGCAATGTTTAGCTCCTCATGACAGTGTCCAGTTCTACTGGCATAGGATTTTGAATTTTTTGCAATATTTGCGAAAACGCTCGCCATTCTTCGAAAGTCTATTACAATCCCCTAACAGAGAAGAAAGAATCTGGATTCTAGAACAAGCCTTGCCTTTCCTCCTTATTCTTCTGATGAAGCTTAATGAAAGGAAATGAAAATGCGGAGAGGACTCCGTACCAGTCCTGATAAATATGTTAGGATTTTTTCCTTCAAAGGGGAATTGTGTGGAGATTAATGTATAGGAACCGCTGTACTTGATACTTGATAATATATTATACCGTTTTTCTATACACTTCCGCGGACCTATTATACGGTGCTGAGGTTTTGAAGGCCTGAAGTACGACTGGCTTTAGCTTTATGGTGAAGATTCTGCAATTTTTTTCTGAACTTGGTGATTCCAGCAGTTCACAATTGGTCACGTTCCTCTCCTCCAGAAGAGGAAAAAACGCTGGAGATGAAGAGTTGGCTCCTGAGGTTTTCGGATATTATTTGGAGAGGATTTTTGCCCCCTCCAACTTAAGACTCCTACACTGATACTGTATATTAATATATGTGTCTATATATAGATACATTGTACGGTTAAGACGTACGTATTTCTACGTTATTAGTTCATGAGAGGAGAAGGAAGTCCATGATTTTTATTTCTTGTCAGCAGTTTAAGAAATTAAATGACCGAACTCCCTTCTCCAGCTTCCTTACTTATGATGATTATTATTAGTCCAGGCACTCCCACAACACCAAATCAAACCCAGCCACTTTCATCCTCCACTAATTCACTAACTAATCTCCGTCTTCCTTATACAATACCGGGGTATACAGGGTGTTCCATTTGAAAAGTCGTCGATAGTTTGATTGATATGCTACATGATCATTTCCGTCAAAGTTCTTTATTAAGGACGAGTTTTGTTGCTAGTGAGAACTTTTAAGGGCAATACCCTGTACTACATACTCAGTTCTTATATATTAATTATATACTGCATTTTTTGCTACTTGTTTTGGATTCGAAGTTTGTTTAGAGCACAATTCTGCAACAGGAGCAAGTACGAACTGATCCTTAGCAGGTTAAACATTTAAAAATAAACTCTGGATACAATTAAGGCACCGGTTGTAACAGATCATCAGGAGCTTTGAAACTGTTAAAAATGTATGTGATTTTGGTCAATATCCATTTAAAAATGCGATAGTTTTTTTATGAAAATTTTAAACAAATGAAACTATAGACAATTTTATTAAAAAAAATCACAAAGTGTTCGTACTACGTTCTGAATGAGGATTATCAGGGTTTAGAAACCGTGATTTGTTTGCTGTCCAAGGGGTAAAATAGGGTACACTTACAAATGCTTCTGCTTTAATGTTTCTCGTCGACTAGTTTGGAGGGTATTTTTGTTCTAGACTCGTAACTTGAAACACTTGAGAGGGAAAAATATTGAGGCTTGAGATACTCTCACTTTCGTTCTGAACGAGGATTATTGACTACGGGGGTTCTCGGCTGAATACAATTGCTTTTATATTTTTAGGCCTGTAATTTGGCTTATTAACATGGGTCCTTGCAATAGTTAAAAAGATGAGATGACGATTTACAGCTTGTGTCGCATGGGGGACAAAAGCAGCTGAATTTACCGTACCATGTTCAGTTGCATGAAGGAAAGTTGGGTTGTTGAGAAATTGACGATTTAAAAAATGCAGTGCTTTAGTTAATTAAAGTTTTAATTTTTTAACAACTTTTTATTCGAAATTCGTGTTTTTTTTAAGTATTTTACACGAATAGTTGCAAATTGGTCAGTTTTAGTTAAATTCGCCTGAAGTACATTTTCAAAAATCTCTGCACATTAATATTGAAAAATATGAAAATGTAACACAACAAAGCTGCGAATTTAAGTAATCTGAATTCGTGTTATAAAACTCCATTACAACCTATACCCATGAAATCCCAGAACGAAAAACGAAATGACATTATTATCCGAAATCCAAACCGTGACATAATTAAGTGTTAAGTGTATTGCCCTGTTCACATCCCCGTAAAGATTTCCAAATTCCACGCACAGTCGATAACAGCTTATCATTCCCAGCTTTTGAAACAGTGCATATTGGATAAGCCTTTTACTGCTCTGATACTATTATGTTAAATCCTAAATCCCTCTATATTTTATGTCCCATCATCCAATCCTACAGTATTTCCCAGAAACGGAATTCATTCCTACTAAAAGCTTTGTAAAATTGGAGCCTTTCATAAATTGAAATGGATCTATAATAATAATAATATAACGTGAGCTGTTGTTATAGATTTGGTAATTAAAGTCCAGCTCAAAACACACACACATATGACTAGAAAAAATGATGTAGAAAAGCCCTTGTTGGTTTCCTACCTAAAAAAACTGCTTTTAGCTCCCAGCGATCGCGAGAATTCGGTACTTGTAAAGTGGATTGGATTTTGTCGATAGCTAATGAAGGGGGGATTTGATATCAAAATATCAAGTCATTAAAACAGGACATAAAAACAAACACATGAGGGAAGGGGTATAATTAAAACCCGAAATTCATTTTTACCCAACCGGGTATTAGTTTGTATAAAGAGCTCAAATTCGAAAAATTCGGCCGATTCACCCTCCGGTCCTTAATGGAATGGGATTAATAGCCGGGTGTTTTTTTCGTCACATGGCTACAAAGTTGCAAACATGGTCTGGAAGTTTCAACAACATATGTATTAATATCTGGGATTATTACCAACCTTCTCCCCGATGTTATACATTTTTAATGCTCTAAAGAGGGACATTGACAGTGTCTTACGCAAGAAAATGCATTAAAAAATTCCACCTACAATCCAGAACGATATTTATCCGACAATCCGAAATATAGCTCACAATCAGATGGGGTTATTATATACGGGCAATTGGCATGTAGAAGTATGAACCCACTTGAAAAGTTGTTAAAGACACAAACAATTTGAATTGTCCACTATTTTGGACAGTTTTACCCACCGTCTACTAGAAAAATGCAGATCCTTACCACCAGGTCTAAAAATAGGATTTAACGGACAAAGTTACTACCGATATTTTATTATTGTAACTTTGCATTTTTAAAGTAAATGGGTAAAACGGAATTAAATTCCCAATGGGTATTTTAAAACATCGGGTGGGTTAACCCTATCATTTAGCTAGTTAGTAGTAGTAGTGGGTAGAATCTTTAATTCAATAAATTGCCCGTATCTAAACGCAGTGTTTTACTACACATCAAAATATCTTAGAATCGGCATGAATAATCAACGTCTCCTTATTTATGACTACACTGCACCATTCATTTTTCATCTGTTTTAGAGCCACTAGTTCTAATGCAGTAGTGGCCAGTGAGTCTGGGATGGCAGTGTGGGTTTTTGTGGTTCTGTTCCGTTGGTTGGTAGCCCAAAGGCAAGTAGTTTAGACAATAGGGAATGCTTCATCAGAAGACATGATATACGGCGGGGAAAGTGAGGAGAGTTAATAATGCATATGCATGCCTACATGCATTTAACCAACTCTTAATGAAAGTCCCTTGATCATTCTGTGCGGAGAAAGTAATAAGTTGCTGAGACTAGGATTTTTTCTCTGAATACAACCACCACCACCAATTTACATACTCCTACTCCAACAGAAACAAGTGCCAAGATACGTAATAATAAATCCTTATAAACGCACATCATAAAAGGGTGAAACCACACGAGAAAAACATTTAACATCGTTTTCCGTCATATGAGAGTAGGTTCCTACAAGATTATCACATTTCCCCAACCATAGAGTAAAGCCAGATACTTCGTTGAATACACTTGACCGTACTTTCCTAACGATGTAGTATATACACAACACAAGTTATTGAAAAAATGTGACTTTTGACCCACAAGGTCCTCTCCAACGCTGGAAGGTCATATAATTCGAAAATATCCAACCGTTCCAAAGCTATGGTGCGAACGGACAGACAGACAGACCGTGTAAGCACATGAAAGGGTTTCTCTCTGTAACAATACACACATGACATGCCATGTATTCTCCACTCCTTTTGCATTATTATATTAGTTATGCAGCTAAACATCAGACCACTTAACAGAACCACCACCACCACTACTAACAACCACGAGCACCGAAATTCGGGCATTAGAAACTGCCACCACTACCAGAACCACTAACTTGAAGAATTAGCGAGAAGAATGACTTTCGTAGAGAGCCTTTGTCCTTGTAATAGGAAGTAGTAGGTTCGTATACAACCTTCTATCTCTATCGAGTGAAATGGCAGTGGGTTTGGCCAACCTAATTTTTCATTCCCGTCTCCCTCCCGTACATTTTTCTCCGGACAAAAAGTCGACAAACAATGAATTTGTAATCAGGGCAGGTTTCCTTCAATTTTGTGTGAAATTTTCAATCTTTTCACCAGCCAATCCCACTGGCTACCAAAACATACACCTTTACTCAATAATCAATGGACGGGCAGCACGGGTTCCACTCCTAATTCCATGTCCAAAAGGAAGGGGAAATTGAGGCTTGAGGATTGACAAATGAGACGAAAGTGCTAGTTCGGTTTTTCGTGTGTTTTTTAGAGTTTTTTTAGAAGTAGATTTGACCGGCTTTTAGTCAATGAAAGATTTTTTCGGGGTTTTACTTTATATGCTTGTAAAATGGAAAAGAATAAGCTCTGCGGGTCTATTGTGCGTTAGATTTTTCGAGTCCTTGAAAAGTGACAGGATATGTACTATGTAGGATAGGGAATTGAGCCAATAAAGTGAAGGAAATATCAAACCGGGTCAATGACTATACAGTTCCAATTAAGATTATAAATATTATATCCTCCTCGCTGTATCGGGTGATAAATTGAGGAAAGATTGATTGATTTTTTTAAAGAGTGTTTCTGACTGCTTGGAAGTTCGCTGTATTATTGATCTTTAGTTTTAGACTTGTCGGTTGCAGATTCTAAGAATAAGGAACTAGAAGTCAGTTCTTCACCCTATGTCACTTATGTATTTAGTATATTTAGATTCATAATTTAAGAGTTCAGTGACCAGTGTGCTTAATTGAAGAGATCGGAATAAGTCGGTTAAGAGTTAAATAAGGGCATATAGCATCGTAAATAATAAACTTCTGAACTAACAAGTGAAGTTGCGTAAGACAAATATCAGATTGAACGTTTTGTCATGAATCTACAACTCATAAACGTTATTAAAGAACAATTAGCGGCTCAATTTTATACTTCCAATGTTTAACTTTATTTTTAAATCATAAAAAATCAAACGCTATTCTTTCGCGAATTTAATTTGTTTTCAATTTTTCAGTCTCAAAGAGAGTTTTTAAGGAAACAATATTATAAACATTTCCATTTTTGCAAAATTTCCATAAAAACAATGTTTTGGGCCAGAATACCAGACTTCTAGAACATTGGGATGTTTAACAATTTGTTAAACATAAAATTCAACTGCTAATTTTTCCGTCTTTAACGTTTATACGAGTTGTAGATTTCTCACAAAAAATCAAGTCAGTCCGAGATTCGTGTTTGTTGAACCTCAATGCTAGGACTTGGAGTTGACAGTCTTTACAAGCTACAAGGACATTCAATAACAATTCTAAATTCCCATTCATTTATGACCAATTTCCCGCAGCAGAGGCTTCCATTTGGCCATTTTCTGTAATAGGCCATTCCGATAACTTTAGCTTTTCCTCTATACTTTAATTCACTCATCAAAACCACTGTTTTTACAGCTAATAACACATTTCTGACAATGTGTAGCGTAACCTAGCATTTGTTAGATGACACATTCATGGGGTATGAGCTGTTTTCAATTTTTTCTCGTTTTGTTCAACTAAATGGATAGTTTGGGACCTTTGATGACAGTAATCCCTTAACGTAGAAGTTTTTCACGAAGGATATTCTTATAGTTTGAAATTTAAAACCCCTCCAAGTTAAAAACCAGTAGTTTTTCCAAAATAATGTTTGGATACAATTTTCGCATTGAATTTTTGATTGTGAAGGATTAAATCGATCCGGAAAAGTCCATTAGGTCCAAATAATGGGCTTTAGCTAAATAATGGAGAGATGTCGAAGTACTTACTTGTAATTATTTGTAATCCTACACTCGGGTCCAACGGGGACTCAAAAATATCAAAATTCGATTTACTTTCACAATCCCGTTTTGGATAAGAGAGGTGGCTATGAATAATTCACATCTTTCACCATTCACTTCCAACCATTCACGTTCAATCGGACGGATTTATGAATTATCAGAGGAACCCGATCCGCTCTTATTCTGACGAAACTTTGAACTTGTCTCCAACTTTGTACGTAAACACGTTAAAGGTATGATTATACCGATCCCAACTTCCGCTATTTACCGTTTAATCACCCCTTTCCCAAACTTCAAAATATCCAAAAAAATTATTTTTTTCGCCGTTCTTAACACGTTGAAGTTTAAATGTGGGTTTTTATTAACTAAAAGTGCATAATTTATATTTCAGTCCCTTGCCCTATTTTACCTTTATTGGGAACAAAACACAGACATGTCTCACTTTTCACTAGAAAACAAAGTCATTCAGGTTGTGAATGGAGACGAGTTGTTCCATGTCACCAAGTCCATGTATGGACGACTTGAGACACTTTCACAGAGAAGGGAAATGCAAGACAGCTCTTAAAATGAGACTTTCACCAGTCGAAATTCGCAAATTGCGAAATCAAATCCCGTATTTTCTTGCAAAAGTTTCAATTTGCACTAAATTTCCTTATTTTCCCACAGGTCGAGGTGGATTTTGGAACTTTTGGATGTAGGTTTTAAGGAACTTACAGATTTCAAAAGTTTTAAAAGATGAGTAGCTGCCTGTAAACCGGAGGGTTAGTTTTCCAAAATAAGTTACCTTATTCGGACTTTTAAATAGACGAGATCCAGTTTAAAGGATATTTTGCTTAACTGTCCAACTCTGCTTTTGAAAAAATGACAAGCTTCAATTGCAAAAGGGATCAGAAACCGGAAACTCGGTAAATATTTTCCTTTGGAAAATATTGTGGAAATCGGAAATTTGAATTTTTTCCAATATCTGGGATAGAAAGAGTCCTCCTCTTATCTGTTATTCTTAAATAATTGGAAAATATTGAACATGCAAAAACTCTCCGAGTCGAAAATTGAAAGTCCAAAACACTTTTACACACACTGACACAAAAACAAACACTTGGAGCAAAATTTATCGAAAACACGGATTTTTTTGGATTTGTCTGTAAGAAATCTCAAAATAGGAACTTGTTATCTATTCCAATAATAACAATATCCAATATTCAAGATATTATTTCCCTTTGCTTACAAACACGGAATATTATTTTCCAGCTCAGTTTCGAAATGTTTTATTACTTTTTCGGCCGATGATACGGAGAATATATTTTCAAGTTTACTTTCTCAGCCTATTATTTCAGGCAAACGTTGAAGCCTTCGAGTACGTCCGATTTCCAGCCGTTTTTTCGTAGAGATCAAAATTGGCAAAAAGGTTGGTTTTTTTCCGAGAAAAAACGGTGGTGGAAAATCTTATTTGATTTTTGCAATAATATCGTCCCTTCGCCTTTAAAGTCTCAAGAACCGTTTATTTTATAAGTAACCGCACTGGAATTTGGATTTTTGTACGAAATCGCTTCTACTCCGTTTCCTTCCGCAAAATTGTAATATCTGATTTTACTACGATTTTCTCCCTTTAATTTTGACGTGTATAACCGCTTACATTTTCAAACGCTTGTAACGCTAGTTTAAAGGAACAGGAGCGTTTTGACTCTGTTTTTGTTTTCAAAACCCGCTTTTTGGTTAGGATGTCCGGAGTTTTAAGAAATGTAACTGCTAGGTTTAAGAGATGTGATTTCCGCTACGTTTTTCGGAACGACGAACCGGTCCTCACTTGTGGAAGTGAAGTCGTGAACTGAAGAGTCTAGTGTGGATTGCAAGGAGTTTCATTGCCCCAGCTTTGTTGACTACTCCTGACTCAGGACACGGAGCCCAACAGTTTGATTTCCTACGGCCTACAGCCAAATATACCCGTACATTATATCCCGTACTATTTCACCCACAGTTCCTTCAACTTACAGCTCTCCGAGTTCCGAGTTTCGGGCCCTTCTTGCTCTCATTTCTCCAGGATTCCAAGCTCCAGGTTTTTCGGTTTTTGAGGCTCCTGGAGAGTCTGGAAGCGGGTTTCAGTTCCTGGAGAAAAACCGGAGGATGAGAGGTTCCAAATATGGGATCCTTAGTTGGACCCTTCTTCCCGTCCCCGGATCTTTCACTGAATTTCTCGCTTTTTACAGCTCCATTCATGCCCAGCTTTTGAGGGAACCTCAAGACTGGTTTCGGCCCAACTAACCAGGATTTAAGTAAGAGATGGACAATGGACATGCAGAGGTTGTTCCAGTTTAATGAGGTTCCAAAATTAAAAAATAGAAAGGAATGCAAAAGTTTTGTTTAAAACTTATAATGTGCTGTAATTAACGTACAATTTTAGTTAAAGTACTTTAAACCTTTAAAACATCCAATAAATTAATATCAAAGTCCCCCAAAATAACTTTAACTCTAACGTTTCATTTATGAATCTCTGTGGGTATGGTCATTTTACAACTAATGGCAAATTTTATTTATACCCCAAGTTCATACAACTCTTAAACGATCAGTACTAGGAAGCAGTTTTAATTTCGATCTGCCCTCCCTGGCTTCCCTCCCATATACAATTGGACAGTGAACGAGGCAGAGCATCCTTTGCATGTCCATTATAAATGCTCAGACTGAATTATCTTCATCCCTGATCGGTCCGGATTTTATCGCATTAACAAAGTTTATATTAAAGTGACCCAAGATTGTCGAACAGTTTAAAAAGTTGATTGTCAAGACGAAGAAGACGCTTGAAGCGTTCGAGACGGAAGAAAAGGGTCCAAAAGTCTGTTTCTGAAATTTAAAAACTTGAAAAAAAGAGAGCTTAAAAAACTTTTCCCGTTCCCTTTCCTCGGGCACAATTTTCATGACAATTTACGGACGGAATAGAGCGGGCGAAGAATGGAACTTTTTAATCAGTTTCTCAAAGAATTGTGGAGAATACGCGGAGGACATTAAAAATCTTGTAGTAGAGAATATAATATTTTCATTGATTTCATTGGAGCCTTTAAAAATATCAGTACAATAAATATCATGGACAAGGAACTATATATATAAAGCTGAACGGTTCGTTTTTAAAACCTCAAGAATACCAGCACACTTTGACACCTATTCCGGGTGGGGATTTATTATAACAGGGTTTAATTTAACTTGAGAAATTCATTCTGAATATAATAATCCGTCATAAGGTCAAAGGTTAATTAAGTTTCAAGCTCCGAACAAAAGTTTCCCGAGCTTATGCTCAATAAGCCCGCATCCATGCAAAAAAGTTCCCGTTCCAAACGTGCGAATCCCAAATACTTTTCCTATTCCAAAAACGAGTAAAATCCTCAACAAGTCAAAGCCAAAGTGGTAGCTGTAAAATGCGTCTTGAGACTAGTTATTTTGTGTGAAATCCAAACTATACTAGATGCACAATCTACAATATATCTGGCTCCAAGTCTGTCTTGAAGGATAATTTGCAAATTCCTACCTAACTGCTTTGACAGGTAAAACAATTAAAAGTAAAGAACCGGCCGAGTAGACAAGCACTTTTCAAAATCATTGCAAAAAAACTTATCACGAAGTTGCATTTTAGCACCGACTTTTTCATCCATATCTTAACTACGGAATTCTTTAAAAAACCTCGTTATAAGACGTAGCAAAATAGATCCTAAAGATGGTCTACTATCCCAAACAATATTTAGACACTTCTAAATGTTAATAATTATGTTTTGATAGCTTAAAGCCTCAAAAATGAATCGAAAACGTTCAGAATTTGACACATTTTTCATAATTTCAAGGAAGGGCTACCTATAGCTAGGTTTAACTCTGATCATTATTGACGATGAGAGGCCACAGTGAATGTTGGGAATGATGGTTAACTCGCAGAAAGTAAAGGCACCTATTCCATATTCCATCATGAGGATTGACAGGTGAACAAAACCGGCTTCGGCGGCTCAAACTCTCATAAGCTTCTAGTGCTATAATATTTTATACCTATTATCACATCCAGCCGTGAAATCCCTAGCACATAATATAATAATTATATTATTATTCCGAGACTTCTACCCCCTTGTACTCATAATCTTTCAATCCAGTAAAGTTACAGAAACTGGCAACCCAAACTGCCTCCAGTTTACAATCAGAAGAACCAATAAAATTCAAAATCTACCTGGATCTACGAAGTTATTTCGTACTATTGTCTTCTAAATAATTACCCCTCCTTAATAAATAAGACGAAAGTTTAGGGTAAAGCCCCGAGCCCTGAATTCATTTTTGGAACGGGAAAGTACGTAGATTAACCTCTGTAACCCTACAGTTCATCCTAAATAACTCCCCATATACTAGAATAAATCCCCATGCCTATGAACCTATATGGACATCCAACCGGTGAGGGTATAAACGGTCTGAATAAATGAGATCCAGTATGTTATCCACCACCGATTTTTAACTTCTACAGAATGTAACCGCAGTCCCATCATCGGAATCTGGTTCTATTCATCCCAGGCTCTGAGATAACAAAACCTTTTGGAAAGGGAATGTGTTGAAGGGTCTTTGCCTTTATATTCCCGTCATTTCTTTGTATTTTTTCACCTTTATGTCTCTATTTTCATTCCAGCTTCAGTTTTGAAGGGGTTTTACCTTGAACAACTATTTTCAATGCCACCACCGCCACTTGGTACTTCCGAGTACTGTCCCAAACAAGTCCCAAGTATTTCAAAACCCTCTTCGTGTAAGATCATATACTACAGACCTTATTTAGCTGAGCTTCTACGTTCACACCATCTCGACTCATGTAAGGGTCTGTCGAAACCCAAAACCAAAATAAAAGTGAATGGGACTGAGGAATTCATATATCGGATTTCAAATGTAAAACGGAATAAAATTCAGCTCCTATCTTAATAGGTGGAATCCGTACTGAAAATAAAATGTACTTTACTCTTCTGCTTTCTCCTGGTCTGTGTCGGATTAAAACGGATTGTTTATATGAATCTGAGGAAGAAATTATGTTTTTAATTTTGAGGCAAGTTGAGACGACGAGTTATTTTTTCTACTTGCCAAGGAGAAAGTATCTCGACTTTTTCAAGCTTAAATGCATGAGTTCTTTTACAGTAATGAATGATCCATGTCCCCGTTAATGGTTTTAAATGCCAGTTCTATAGGCCCAAGACTTGTTTAAAATGAATATTAATAAAGTTAAAAGTGATCTGCATTGGAGGTTGTTGTCGCTGTCGGTTTATTATTACATGATACAAATACAAATGTGGATGATGAGGAGATGGGATGTGTTATTATGCATAGATTTTTTATTCCAGTTGATTAGGGATCTTGGTTATTATAACCTGGACTACTTCACACCGAAATTCTGACTTTTCCTAATTCTAAGGAGTCATTGAGTTTGAGAACAGGCTCGGGTTTTAGGAAATGATTGAGAAGGCAATTTTGTAATCCTACCGGGTTAATAAAAAAGTGAAATCGGAAAGTGGGAAGCTTGATTACCTCAACACTTCACAATTTCACACTTTCAGAAAAGTTGGATTCATTTAAAGATTTTGAAGGTAAGACATTGGTCATACTGTCATATACACTATCCAAAATCATATAATACAAAATAAATTATCATATACGATTTTTAAACCCTGTTGATTAAGCCGCTTTTCCGAGGTAAGTCAGTTTAAAATCTGTAATTAAGGTCCTTTCACAAACAATTTTAAATGCATTTTTTAAATGAAATTGTGGAGTAACTTTGTCTGTCTGACTGTGTACCCAGATGAATGACGAAGCTCGGAAAACGCCGACAGGCGGGAGTCCTGGTCAGACCGAGTCAAACTTGCCGGAAGTTCCGGAGGTGCCGGAAGTGCCTGAGGTGCCGGAAGTGCCTGAGGTGCCGGAAGTGCCGGAGGTGCCGGAAGTGCCGGAGGCACTCGCTGAAGAAAGTGTCAGCAGTGTCGCTGTTGCAGCAGCAGCCGGGCCCCTGGTTCAAGAAAGAAGCTCTTGGTTGAAATGGGTTTGGGACTCAGCTGAGTCGATTTGGATTCTGGTTTGGGGGTGGTTTTACCCAGTGGCACCGCCACCGGAACGCCGAAACCGAGCGCCTAGGCGACGCCCCACCGGCTACGTCTACGGAGAAACTAGCGACGAATCCAGTGACCCGGAAACGCGGGCTAACACTCAAGCCAACCGTGCTCAATCTGCTCCTAAATCTCCACCGAGCAAGCCTTCAAACTAGGTCATAGGTATTAGATTTAAAATCAATTGTACTTTTATTACAAGTTTCATGTTCTCTTATATTCAAAACATTCATAACCCTAACCTTCCATTTATAACATACAAATAATCATAGTACTTTTTTCTATTCTCCCTACAGACAGCAGCATTTCACTTACATCTTCAAAATTCAAACTGAACTTCAAAATTCAAATTCAATTTCAAACTTGAGAGTTATTAAAAAATTAGCGTGTAAAATTTTAATAATGAGGCTATTCTGTTTCCTAAGTCTTTTGAAAGCTCAATAAAGTAAATACATAAAAGGGATTCTAAATTCTAATTGTAAGTGCTTTAAAGCTTCATAGTTTTCTTGATTTATGATAAATGTAGATTAGGCATCCTTCAACTTTTTAATACAGATAAAAAATACCTCCTCCTCATGTAGCATTTATATCAGGATCGGTTAGGGTAAGAGGCGTGGATATTTGTAATAGGGTACATGATATATAGTATGCGAGGTATTTCAGTAAATGGCAAATTATATTACACTCTTGTTCCGGTTTCTCGGGACTGGTTACAAGGGCAAAATGCATATAAGAAATAGAAGACGGAAATATTCCAAGTTGCGGAAAAGGTGTAAGTATTCAAAGTATGTCTCGAAAAATTACTTACTTAAATGTTATTGTCTGAGTACCCTTGCCTTTTATTACAGTCCACACTTAACACCTTCAACTCATACAGATTTCCTTATTTATTCCGGTTCAGCCTAATAACTCACATTTCTCACTCCATCATCATCACGGGAGTCAGGGTACGAGGAAGGCCGGGTTTTTGAGTCCTTAATTTCCTGAGCCAAATCCGTCCGGGTTTTTTAAACCTAACCGTTATATTGTCTAAACGCAGTGACTACTTTTTAATAGATTCTGGTATTCCTAAGCCAATTACAACAGTAAGCGAATTAATGTTCATGAACTGCCTTTGATTCTCATTCGAATGTCGGTATTATTATACAAGATGAGGTAGCATCTCAGGTCTCAAAAACCCGGTACGGTGGAAAACAACAGGGTCTCGTTCCTTGGCGACAATGTCTTCATATGAACAGTACGTTCCCGAGTCGGCAGATATCTGGGTTTATCTATGATTGTCATTCTTACGATTCCTTCGTCCAACCAGGTTATAAAAAAAAGCCTGCAATGTTACCGAATTTCATAACCAAAATTTTTCCCTAAACGGAACCACTTTTCCAGTTTTTTTATTTGCAGCCAAAAGAAATCATGCCTGACATATTCCTCAAATTGTCTCTTTACGGAAAGTAGTGGAAAATAGGAAATGTGTGCTATCGTTTTAAATGAATTATTTAAGAAGGACTTCGTGTTCATCATACAAAGAGGGATAATGTTCCACTCCTTGCGTTACCTACCAGTTTTTTTCTTTACAGATGAATGAAATTTAGCTTCATAGATTCACTGAATGGAACTGAGAATGATGGACATATTTGTGATTCAAAGCAAACGGTAGACGGGGTAGACATGACCAATTGGTGCCCCTGTAGAGTATCTCTAATCCCAGCCAAGTGAATTGGAATGAGCCGAACTTTTGACCCCGAAACGCTTGCGCTGCGCTTCTACGACGAGACGCTTTTCTGATACAACGTCGACTGCTACTGACTCTCCTGGCATTATACTATCTTAGTTAAATCCATCATCTTTAGCAAATTCATAAGCCGAGACAAAATTGTAAATGCCTAAGCAAACACAGTCTTATAGATTTAAAATATTTAGCTGATAATTCAGTTGTTAAACTGAGCGACAGGTAAGGGAGTGCTCCTCAATATTGGAGAAGCACATAACGGCTGTTTTAAGTTTTAAGAGCCGACACATTTTTTGGCTCGTTGCGACCAAGTGTAGGTTTAGAGATTGTTAGGGAACTTAAGATCTCTCCATATGCATGTGTCCATGTTCCTGTCCCTATGTGAGCTATTGAGTTGACGACGACAAACAGCCAATAAATATGAAAGTCGCGTCCTCCGCCACTATCATCATCACTTCAAAGAAGCCAGTTTGTAAAGGTGAATATTGAATACTCACTTATTTTTTATCTTCGTTTTGAAGAAGCCACAGACACGTCTTGTCAAGCCTCCAAAAACTAAAGAAAGTTCCTGTAATATGTTAAACGGAAAGTCTAGAGTCGAGAAACCAGTCGGGGTTGTGTATAGAGAGGACCTCGCAGTTGGACATGACATGACAAAATGACAATCCTCATTCTTTTCAAGGACTGGAGAAGCAGTAATGTTTATTGTATCATTTTTTAACAGCCAAGTGTAGAATAATATGGAGATGTTATTATATTCTATTAATTTACCATGTCATTCTTATTTCTAATGCTACTAAATCGTGGATAACATATTATGTACGACGTAACGTTAACTAAGGAACGGATATTCGACTTTGATGATGTCCGTAGTGTAAACTCTGCAATTGACTGAGAAGTAATTACCTTTTCTAATAAAATTGTTAAATCTTTGTTGTTATGTTTATGATTATTTAAATTAAAATGTATTCTGCAACTATACCTATACCTAAAACTGTCGAATCAGTGAGTCCAATTAGTAGCGTTTGCGAATTTAACTCTAGTTCAAAACAGTGCAAATGATGAAATAAAATAGAGGTAATACTGACAAGTTAGCTAAAATGTCCAATTTCGATGAATTTATTTCTGGAAATGATTTCATAATTTCTCAAAATTAAAGATTTTATGATTGAAACTAATCGACGTGGACAATGACGTAACATTTATAGAGGTGAGATAAGGAGCTTCATTTGAGGAAAATAGTAGATGATGAATCGCTGGCAGTTGATAAAACTCGGGAATTTGGCAACTTGTTGAGAAATTTTTCATCCAATCGGGAAATCAGGAAAATCTGGCACTTTTCTAGAAAATTTTCCGTTTTTCATCAAAATTGTCAAATTTTTTCCATTTTCCTCTTTCAATACGGCAAAAGTCAGGTTTTTGAAATCGGGAATTTTTTTCAGATTACCTGGAAGAAAAAGTATTTTCCACGCGATGAAAGGAGATTATGATATCAATTGGTGATGTATATATATGAGGATCTAAGGTAAAAATAAATACACACATTAATCTCCATTTCATTTTTCAAGTCAATTACAAGAAGTGGCTGCGGAAGTATTTCTGACCGTAAAGAGAAAGGAGACGTTCAAACTTTAGGATGTAACAAACTGGATTCATCCTCTTCATTGGAAATCTGTGTCCGTGGGTTTTCAGGAATTCCAGGGGGGTCACCAAGCGTATCTCGTCGTATGAGGGAGACATCGAAAGGGTGGGGGTCCACCGGAGTCGGCACAATTGGGACCGTTTCGTTTCCAACCCCCACCGGCCAGAAAAACTCCCTTAACGACCGGTACCAGGACCGCACGGCTTCCACGACGTCCCAAAACATCTTACTCATTGTCTCAGCGAGTTGCACAACTGACCTCCTTAAAAACAATAAAAAGTTTGAAGATTTTTCAAGGTTAAAAATAAATGCTTGTGAAATGTAAATATGAAAAAGTTACAATCCACATTCAAATCACATCCATATCCAATATCATTCAGACAACAATCTCGTTGAAACAGGCACATTGACAGTTCAATGTATAACACAACAAGCACAGAAAGAGACAATACACAATAAACAATAATAAATGACCTTTGGTACTCACCGAATTGATTTTTATTGATCAATTTTTGAAATGGAACTATTCTTGAATTCAGTATAGATAGTTTCAAATTGGTAAAGAAATGAACAACTTCAATTTTATATGATTTCAATCCTTATGTAACTCCCTCCAATGCAACCCTTTTCTCGAGTCAATCAACCCTTTCTCAGGAAAAAGTAGGAACATAGAGCTATGAGGAAATGAGCTGGGTATCCAACACCAACAAATCTCACACCCTTTGTTCAACATATCTGAAAGTGTATTTCCGGGGAAAGATGATACTATATTCCGAAAGCGATGCACTTTCTCATCAATTCGGAACGGTTCGAAGTCCTCCTCCACCTCAGTCTATGCGGAATTAAATAAAGTCCAGAGTCTCTCTCGCATCCTTGTCCATAATTTATCCAGGCTATGTATTTCTATAAAATAGAACACTGTAAATTACAGACTACGTGCCACAATCACCACAATAGCTCCTACAGTTCCCAGACAGAAAAGGTCCGGAATTTCGGGAGTCGGACTTGATTACATCCCCAGTTACATCCTTTATTCCTCCGTTCTATTGTTATTTCAGGGATATTTCCAGATATGTTTCCCAAAACCCGATCCTGTCCTTAAAGCCTGAATTTATGGACTTCAAGTTCCTCTAAACGGAGAGGCATGAAAGTGATTTCGTTACATCATCCCAAAATGCGAGATAGAGAAAAAGATTGGAAATTCGGTTTCGAAAAGTTTTTTTCTCGAAAATGATTTTTAAATGAGTTCATGTAATTCGGTGGGAGCCGAAAAGGTATCCCGTTGTTCCTCTCCCTCCCTATTAATTATTATCAGGGAGCGAGGCCGTAGGATTGAGGTACTTGGGTTGATTCGAGGCCCTAAATTCTGGAGATTGGAAGGGCTATTAGTGCCAGGGCCTGGTAATAAAACTTGTAATATTATGCGATGGATGATATTATAAATGGGATTGCCGGTGCGGAGGATGTTTTAGTTGGAAATAAATTGGTGGAGAGCCGTTCGGATTGACTTGTTAGGCACGAGATGTATTATTACACGGTCTATAGGGAGACGGACTCGGAAATTTTATATTTATTACGGATCCTGCCTTGTGCTCTTCCGAACCGTGCAGGGATCTCCCTTCATTTTTAGTTAAATGACCCTCTACTTCTACTCCCTTTGGCTTTGATTTACACTTAATGTAATACCTTTACAATGGACATGCAGGAGGTGTTCATTATGAACCTTTGGCAGAATTAAAACGAAAACATTGAGAGAAGGGGTTTGATTTTGTGCTCTTAAACGACAGAGTCGCATAGGCAGAGTCTTGCAACTCGTCGGGGATGCATGGAAAAATAAACCCCGTGCATTTAAATATTATTGATTACATTTAACTCGTATAGAAAATATGATTTCCAGTATTTAGAATACCTCAACCCGCATGAGAGTCATAAGATACGTATTAAAAGCAGTACATTTCCTTATCAAGGGAAGTTTAAAGCGAAAATAGATCAGCCACTTCCATTCAACTAAAACAGTCAGTAAAACTGAAACCTCTCGGATTATCACGAAACGTTCCTAAAAGAGAAAGCACTATATGTATCGCTAATCGCTAAATACCCCGACTAATGACCTTAGTACTGTCCTTCCAAGGTCTCACTCGCCAGGGACCCATGGGGTCAATCGGGACAGTAAAGTCTACTTTCACCCCTCTTATTCTTAAAATCGTGCTTTCTCCAAATGCTTTCCATGAAAAATGCTCCCAAAACCATCCATCAGTCCATGCTTTGCGGGTCCATTGTAAGGCCCTTGTGCCTAACACCAATTCCGATATCGAGCTACCTGCCTTCTCCGATAATGAAACGGGAAAGGAACGTATTGACTCCATATTGCAGAGCAAATCGGCTGAACTGGATTGTAGTTTGTAGTTTGGAGTCGGGATGAGGACTTATTCAAGTCCTTCTCTATATTTCGTCTATGCCGTGTAATGTTCATCCATCGAATCTCTGGCGTTGAATAGAGGCGATGCGAGAGGAGAGATCCGGATTTGCTGTTATGAATCGGAATCGGTTCAGAATTCTATGGCCTTAAATATAATGAAAGTTTGGAGGAATGGAATGTGATGCCCCCCGCGGGTTTATTATATTCCCGACCAACAACCATCCCGGCCTCCCGTTTTTTATTCTCCTCCGACATCCTGGAAATATTTTGAATTTGGAAATGAATGGGAGAAGAGGAGGCTGAATAGAGTTAAACTTTCCACTAAAGTTCATCATTCCGCACTATATGTATGTATATGAATGATTCTCACATTATCTCACATTATTATTATTCCCAGTAAATAGTAATAATAGAAAGAGATGACAATGAGCCAGCCCGACCTCCTTTAAAGAAGAGTCATAACAAGAGGAGCCTCAACAACGGAGTCAACCCGTTCCTCGGTCGGACCGTAATTTTATTTTTTGTTTATTGCTTTCCCCCACTCTCAATCCACTATATCGTTCCAATTTCTAATGCACGTTTATAAGGAGGATTAAACATCAGCAGAGCGTAATAAAGGGGCATTTGGCTCGGGATGCTAACACCCGCTTCATTCACTATTCCCAACACGTCTTGTCATCAACAGTTTTACAATCAGGAGGAAGATCCATGATTTTGAAACGATCGGAGGGCTGGGAATCGGCTAGGGTTCCAGTTCCAGTTAAAAAGCAAGTTACATGCGGGGATATGATCGATGAGCTTTTTCATGGGAAGAATTGAAACGTAACGTTTGAATTCGTAAATTGGAAAAATGCAGTGGTTTAGGGCCAAATTTCATGCAACTATAATTAAGGCTGAAATGAATGGAATGAATTTTCATGATAAATCGTTGAAAATGGAAAATAATCCTCTCATTTGATTAAGTTCCCCCAAATCTTGTGTTGTGATTATTCGGTCAATAATGGAAATTAAACATCCCTATATCGTCCCTATTAACAAGCCCCGAAATACAACACCTCCGGATTAAAAGCCTAAACCATTGAAATCCTTAAAAAAGTTGACAAAAAGGGATAACAACTCTAAAATGACTATTATAATTTATAATCCTAAATCCGTTTCATTATCATGTCCAATTGACTGTTCCAGCGTCAAAATGCAATCGTCTCTACTGTGATTTTTTAGAGTAATTCATTGAATAAATAATTCGTTTTTTAAAGTACACCCTGCCCTGTTGTCTGTATTAAACTCTGGTTCCTACTTAAAAGAAGTTCGATAATCCTGATGCAACCAATTCGATGTTCAATACAACAATGTCTGTTCTGCCTGGGATTCGGTGGTCGGAATTTCGGATCCTTGAATGTTGGATAATCATGTTTTAATAGTTCCTCGAGTCTTTTACTACTCCTTTTTATGTGCCTCTGTGCATTATTGAAATGGGATCGGTTGGGGCCTGTAAATGCGTGCCTTGCTTCATAGAAGACAGCGGCTATAGGTTACTGTTATCCAGGTTGTGTTGGTAGGAAATAGACGGGCCTGAGGGTAATTAATATAAATTTTATTAATCCGAAATCCACAGGGTTCTATAAAACGTGTGGCGGAGGACGTGGGCTCATTTACCTTGACACGGCAGCAGGCTGGTTTTGAAATTTGAATGGGAATATTATTATATGGCAGGGGACATTAAAAGGCTTTAAAAGGCTTAAATGTCTCTGTAATTGATTGGGATTGATGAGAGTGATAATTGATAATTGGCCCTTCTAAACAAATCCAAAGGTTTTTGGTTTTAATTATCCTCATAATTCCATTCTACTCCAGAGACTATGAATCTATAAGTGGATGGGGAATATACAAGTACCTCTACCTATTAAACATTAAGCCCGTTCGGTATGGTTGTAGGGTTCGGAAACCCTTTGCGTTTTTGTGTACGGGGCCGGTAAGAATGGTTCTGAATTCTAAAGGCAATGGTTATAAATAGACAAAGGTGCATTTTTTCTGGATTTTCATGAATGAATTGCTCAATCTAACTTTCTTCATCTATTGTAATTATTTTAAATGACACTTTAAAGAATCGCCTGTAACGTCAAAATAATTCTAGTGATAATAAAACAAAAGAATATTATTATTAAATTAAGTTTTATTCGTGATTTCCTGAATTAGGTGGTAAAAACCACAATAGTCTAACACATTTACAACAATTACAAGTTCAGAAGTTCAGCTTCTATTTCTTGCAACCTCCGATATATCACCAGCAGCTTGGAAATTGTCAAGTAACGACCATGGATGAGTCGCTTTTTGAGCAGAATGCTCTCCTATTTTAAAAATTGACAACAAAACGATTTTTGGAAATTATCTTAATTTTGTCAAATTTTTCAAGACTGAAGAGTACGGTGAATTGTCGGTAACAGTACGGTTTCTGGGGCTGGACAAAATGTGACAAAAATGACAAAATATTCAGTTTTCCCCAATTTCCCAATACAATTTTCTAAAATTTAACAAAAAATACATGTGAAATTCATTTAATATAACTAAATCTACTAAATGAACATCATACACTTAACTAAATAAATTCTGTGTTTTTCAGTGGAGGGAACAAACTTATATTTTGCTCAGCCCCAGAAACCGCAATGTTACCGTAATTAATGATTAACTTAAACAATATCTAAAAGTGTACCTCCAACAATATTCTTTTAAATATTAAGTTTTCGGTTGAATGGGCAGAGTAAAAAGCTGCGAGCAAAGCCTTCAATTGATCTCCTCTAATCTTTGAAATTTCTTCGACCGTGAGAACTTTTACAGCCTCCGCATTTGCATTCTCTTCTTTCTTATCCATCTTCTTCCAATCCGACGACATCCTCAATTTTAAAATAATTAAAGAAAATAAGTACCATATAATGACAATGTTGAATGTGCAATGCACAATTATGATAATATTGAATATATTGAATATTTAATATTCACAAAAATAATAGTTTCAGGCCGAAAATGCTGCTCACTCTTAAAGATGAAAGAAAGAACTGAGAATTAAAAATTACAAATTATTATTCAACAAATCTTGATATATTATTAGAAACTTAAACGTGAATTACAAATTAGTAAGATTTTTGGTTTTTGTTTGTTTTGTGGCTGAGCCGATCACCGGTTGAGGTTGAGATTGAGAGTTGAGGAGTTGTAGTATCCAATACACTTGAATACAAAATCAGACAGACACAAAGTCACACAAGTGAGTGTGAACTGTGACACTGTGAGTGGTGGTGCTGTGATGAAAGCAAGGTAGTCTCAAATATTCGCGGAGGTAATATATTCATAATAGGAGCCGGATTATTGCACGCCGTATTTTTAGGATTTGAATTTGAATCCCTAATTCCCACGTTTTAGCTATTTTTCTGAGCACATTTCACACTTCCCATCACACTTCATTCCCTGACCTCTACTCATGAAGACAAGACAGACACTCTCTTCTCCGTTTTCGGTCTCAATTAATTTTCTGCGATTTGATTTCAAGAGTTAGGGACTGCCTTACGAATACGAATCATTTGTGATCCCGTTTTAATATCCGTCGAGTCACCATAACCTATCTCGCATCTACATCGTAATCCAGTTGAAGTAGTCATCGATCATGTCATTTCAATTCCTCATGACTGGAGAAATGCCGAACGTGGGTAACTTCATTCTTACGTATGATATGACAAAAACAAGTATGCTCGAAGCGTACAAGAGCGAAGCGGCTAAAGTCATCGTGTTCACAAGTTATTCCGCGAGGTTCTGGTGGAAGAAATTGAAAGAGGTAACAAATATAGTTTGATTTTTTTTTATAAATATTGAATATATTATTATTGCCTGTAATTTGGCATTTTTCGAATTCTGTCATTACTGGTGCTTTCACAATTCACGGCCGAGTTTCTAGCTCACAAGAATGAAGAACTATGCCCTTGTATGTTGTATGTGTGATCTGAGGTGCAATTTGTTTGGTATTTTTTAATTTTTGGACTTGAATCTAATTAAGTATTTATCATTTTTGATTATAGGAATACCAACGGCTGCGGTATCTATTGCTTGATGATCCGGAGAAAATGAGCCCAGAACAACGTGTGGTGGTGAAACGGGAGGTCCGCCTCCTTCACGTCGCCCTTATCAAACATAAGGACGCCTACCCATTCCTCATGTCAACCAACATCTCATGTTCAGACTAGAGCCTGTAACCCTGTGAAATATACTTTTAAAATGGATTGGTTCAGTCAGACCTATTTTATTAATTAAATTTATTTTCATCAAGTAAAAAGTATAATGAGAGTATTTTTTTACTTGGGCTTGAGAGTCATAAATAAATGTTGGGCTCGTTGTGGTTCTATTAAGTTATAATTTTTGAATGGAAATGTTTTTATTTAAAGTCGCATAACCTCGTTTATTTATTACTAGCTGATAATATGCCATAGATTCATCATTCATCCCAAGTGTCGGCTAGCTTTCACCAGTTCACCTCCTTTCATTACGGACGATAAAAACTGTGCATACTGAACTGATGAGGAATGGTTGAGGTTTTCGAAAATCCAAGTGGCTTTGCTACCGCCTCTATCGTAATCTGTATTTAATTATTTTAAATGGACAATCATTAATTCATTAATTAAGATGCTTCACAGCTCATCTCTGTAGTTACGGGTGGGACTCGGAGCCCTGCATATTCGGCATTTTATCAGACAGAACGGAGAAAAGGTTCTAGCATTTCGACGGAAGTAGCTCCGGTTTGGTCTTCACTGGAAACCTTTTACTCTAATTGTAAGTTAGCTAATCACAGTCACTTCCAATCTGTCATTTGTAAAATTTAAAACTAAATTCAAGCAATCTCGCAACATATACTCTCCACAGGGCTGGTACAGCTTCTAGCTTTCACCTTCTCCGAGCTGCTCTTGACTTGAGCCTCTGCTGATTTAGAAACAAGAAACTCTGCATACGATAACCAGCTCAACCGCATACTTCATCTATAATCCTAATCTAATCTTAAGAACGGCTAAGGAGCTTACCCGAAGGGTTCAGATAGCAAGAAAGGGGCTGAAGTAGAGCAGGTAGTGAGTAGTAAGGAAGCTAGTCTAACAAAGCTAAGCTAATAGAAGAGCAGAGCTGATTGTTGTCTGGAGAAGCTAACGAATCGGCAGTAAGAAGAATAGTCAACCCAATGTATCCATTTCTTTACTGATTTCAAGAAAAAAACAAAGCCTCTCTTTCAGTCATCTAAAATCGGGATTTCGAACGGGAGGGACAAACTGGTTCCTGCTGGGAAGCTGCTGTAAAGACTGAAGTTTCAAGTGCTTCTTCCCCCTCTTGATCATTTAGCAAATAATTTCGGTACACAGGACGGGAGCGGAATGGGAAATGAGGTCCAGGAAAAGGACAGTCTTCTGACGGCTCATCATCAGATCACCAGTTTCAGTGTTTCTGTAGCTGAGCAGCTAGAGTAGTAATGCTTATCCAATCTCGAATCTATCCCATCCACATGACAATGGACATGAAGACATGATTCATCTCCTCTCCTTGGCTAACTTTCTCCTGAAGGGTGACTGATTGAATTTGATTCATTATCAAGACCAAGGAACTCACTCTGCCTCAGTGTCACTTGTCCAACTGGAGTAAGAAGTAGAGGGCTGATGATATGCAAGTGTTAGGGGTTAGTAGTGTTAGTAAGTCATTCATTGCATTGTTGTCAGAGGAGAGGTTAGAGTTAAGAGCAGAGGAATCCCTCTCATCAACAGCAGCATTGCATTGGTCAGCGAACGCAGAAGCCAGTAGCTCTCTGAATGGGGATTAGTGTTTGACAATGTAATGAGAAGTGGTGGGGTGACACACCCTCTTCTCAATCTTCATTGGAAGTGGTCAAGAAGGAGGTATTATTGTCATGCATTGTTGCTTTTCTCATGTCATATCATGTCAAACTGTCACTTGTCATAGGAACTTCAGCCTAAATCATTGCATTGCATTCGTTTCCCCATATTTATGCTTTGCTCCTCTGTTAATTCTCATCCTTATCGGCTCTCAACTTTTTCGAAACTTTAAACTAAGGGTAAACTAAGAGCTAAACATCGTGTTATTTCATGCTGGAGTGGTAGTGGTGGTGAAGAAGGTGAAACGAAAGTACATGAAAGTAAGCGATAGAAAACATAAGTAGGATCTTCTGCTGCATCCATCAAACTCTTGACTTCTGACAATTGACACTGGCAGAAAAACACCAGATTCAGAGGTCAAAGTTCAAAGGACGTGGATTAATTATAGGCTCAAAGTGCCCCTTACTCTTATAGTACCTTTCAACTTTTAACTTTAAACCCTAGCTTCGTGATCTCACTCTCAGGGTGGTGAAAGTAAATGAAAGTAAGCGATAGATAAGGTAAAAATAGCAGGATCTTCTTGGTTCTTGCTCCACCCAACCCACGATCCAGATCCAGCCCTCTAGCTCTCATATCCTCTAGTCCAGTCTAAATGATTTCGATCTCAAATTCCATGACATGACATGACAATTGACGCTGGCAGGACCCCCAGAGACCGGGTTCAGAGGTCAAAAGATCGTATGAAAGTGTAGATGTGTATGATGTACGTCAAAGGACGTGGTGGTTGCATTTATTAGGCAGTTGCTCTGTGCATGGGCTGTGCTAAGGGACAGGTCCGTCAGAAACCCTGACTGAGGGTGATGTGTTTGTATTGGTTTCAGCTAGTTGTTGTGACTGTGAGCCTTTCTCCTCAGAGATATTTCATGATATTTTATGATTTATGATTTATCAATTAGTAGTACGACTCTCCGATTTGTAGACTTCGTCGGACCTGAACTTTACGGCTACGGCAAGAATTGAAACCGAAGTGGAAGTGGCTTATTACAGAAATGGAGGAATCCTTCCGTACATGGTTCGACGAATTGTGAATTCAAACTAATTATGACAATGCTCTCATGACGTGAAATTGTAAACGTCATACTTCCTGCAACCCGAAGCTTTGAAGCTATAATTGAATCTAAATATTGTGCTATTATTTAGTAATCGATGCAAAGTAAATCGATATTTAACAAGCAAAATTTTTTTCTAATTATTTATTTTATGTTGGTTGCAGAATATTAAACATTTATACAACCTTAAATATTTTTCTCTAAATCCTGCAAGATTTTATTAATTTTTTTGGCTGCCACACCGATTTTTTCGATTTGGGACGACAAACCCAACTGTCCCGAGTCCGACATCTTCAGCAACCGCTTGATTTTGACTTCTGCCTGTTAAAATTCAATTCGATCGTTAGCAATGAAATTTTGAGATATTTGTTTTGACAGGAATTTATTTGCAATCACATATCAAATAATTCTTACTGAGTGTAAGCTTGCGGCTTCTAACTCCTTTCGCAGTTCATCGCCCCTTACTTCTGCCCAATTGACGGAATCCTCTTCGTCCTCTTCTTCTTCGTCCGTCGCATAGTCATCGTCACTAACGGATGTGTAATAATTGGGTTCTTCCCCAGCTTCTACCCCCCCCTCTTGACAAGATGTCATTTTTTGTAACGTTGAACGTTACAAAGTCAGTCAAATTTGAAATCTCAAATTCTATAAAACGTACAATACACAATAACAAAAGGTTAGACCCCAAGTCACAAGTAACCAAACTCCATTTAAATTACAATTTACAATTTACTTCAATAGTGAATTGGTTTAAACCGAAACTTTGTTTCAATTTGAACTACAAATAATTAGTACTTACTTATATTCAATATTTTTGGGATTGGAATTGGAGCGTCTGATCCTTGGTCGGCTTCTCAGCTTGGTCTGAATTGGAATGTAGAATGCCAAATTTCGGCTTCTGTTTTTTTTTCTAGCCACAGACAGACTCCTCCTCCTAATCATCACCATCTCCGCGAATTAAATTTAAAAAATCCACCTATCAAATTGCGTGTGCATGAGGGAAAACATTGGCAACAAAGTAGACTCCGTTATTTGCACACAGCAGCAGTGAAAACGAATGATATGAATTCAGAGGATTTTCATATGACTCCAAAAATACAAACCACGTCCATTTAATTGACATTTCTAAAGATTCCCCTCCGCCAATTACCAACTTATCAATCACACCCAAAGCATTAATATGTAGACAGAATGTGTGTCATGAAAATAAAAATCAGATCCCTTAATTTACAAGCATATTTATTACGATGTTACAAGCTAAAAACTAAGAATGATAGACCGATTCCTTAATTACCAAACTTAACCAACAATAAGACAAGATTTAAGAGAAGTCTCGTAACAAGATCGCATGTCGGATATGAACTCATCGGTCACAATATCCTACGATCAACAGGTCCATAAATCCACAGGTCCGATCCCGGAATGGAAACGTGAGAATGTTTTCGGGAAGGTAAAGACCTTGAAGAGAAGCCCGTAATTAACCTATAGATTAAAAATATTTGCATGAAGACCAAAGGAAACCGTGGGTACTTTGTAAAAATCACATATTCATCTGCACCAACTCGCATTCATAATCACAGAATTAAGATCACAGCATCAGTTTTGCAATTGCAAATGCACAATCATTACTATTTTAGTTCATCAGTGAGTATAGTTGCAATCTATTAAAATTTCAAATTTTTATTGATTGCGTAGTACTTTTAGGTGAAGGAAACGGTATGCAAATTATAAATTCTAAATTCTAAAATGTTTTCTTTTTTAAATTTCATATTTTATTTAACGCAAAATACAGTAAAATTGACATATTCTACTACATTCTACAAGAGTAAAAAGTGAAAGTGCAGTTCACAGTACTGCATACTGAACTAATACAACTTATAAGGTTTAGAGTGTCATGCAGTGCAGAGTGTAGTGCAGAAGAGGTAGGGGAGTTATCATCTTCAGCAGGAGCCTTATCTCTTAAGCCCCTTATCTCGGATTAGTATTTGACTCACAATGTAATCACTTAATCAGTAGTAGTAGGGTCGGGGCTTTTAACACTACCTTCTTAATCTCCAAGCTTATTAAGTAGTAAGTAAGGAGCTCTATTATTGTCATTCATTGTTGCTCGCATCGTGTCATTCATATGCCAAACTCATTCATCTTAGGAACTTGTGTATAATAATTGCATTGTCCCATATTTATCCTCTTCGCTATCAATTGTCAGTTTTATCATTTTTCCATTTTTTTGACACTTCATGATCATCTCAATATCTCATGTGACAAGTGTGGTGAAAGTAAGTGAAAGTAAGCCATGTACAAGAGGTAAAAATGATAGTCTCGTCTCTAGTCTAAAGGATTACTTATTGTTAGGTCAAATTCCAGGGCATGATGCCTATCACAATTGGCACTGGCTTCATGTCAGAGGTCAAAAGATCATAGGGCAAACTAGGGATTATCCAAATTTTAGATAGGTGTATGATTGTGTATGATTAGGAATTCCTCCCATGCACTGCAATTGCATACTATATCTGATTTTTGTTGGGGTAAACTGTGACTGTCTCAACAAGTACTTTGCAATCTCTGCTTTCTTGTTTTTCGGCTATTTTGTTAGCCGGATTCTCGCTTCTCTCTGCCTCGTCCGGCGTAGCCACCTCTCGTTCATCATCACAAATTCACAAATCATTCCGCATTTTTGCAAGCCACGATCATCTTCACTTCACATTTTTGTCCGTTACAAAAATCAACTATCTCTCTTTAAGGGGGGAGGGGAGAGCGCACACCCCGCCCCGTGTCATTCAAGAGACTCAAGACTTCCCATAAGAAGCTACATGTTAATTTTTTTTTTGCAAGAAATTCTATTTCTCATACAAAAATAAATGGAATTTTATGATTTTAGTTTTAAATGAAAGCTAGTTAACTGTGGAATATGAATCTGATCTGCCTAATTAAAAAGTTAAAATTTGACTTCAGTAGCTTTAATTGTATATTAAATTTTGAAAAATTTGGAACTTAAAATCAGATTGTGAGCTCAAATTTTAACTTTTTAATTAGGCAGATCAGATTCATATTCCACAGTTAACTAGCTTTCATTTAAAACTAAAATCAGAAAATTTCGTTAATTTTTACCGGAGAAATAAATGGTTTTGCAAAACAACTACGAGTGAAAAATAAGAAAAATTAACCAAAACTCAAGTTGGGTTTCTTTTGCATTTTATCTATGCATACTAGTGCGCCAAAACCAAAAACTTTACCTCCATTTCATCCAACAACTATCTGCATTTCTTCGAGTCCACCGATCCTCAACAATCGACAAAGTGCAATGCAACGCTCATCATAAACTATAGTCAATAGTTTCAAATTGAAACTACCCAACTTTTTAATTTTTGTGCTTTCACCTTGAAAGTCAACTACAACTAAGGTCAAAAATTGCTATTTTCTCTATTCACAAACAATACCATTTGCCATTATACCATTCGTCATTCTGAATCCGAATTCATCATTTCACATTTCATTTGTCACTCATCAATCATTACACATTCAACATTCAACATTTGACATTGCACATTTGACATTCAACATTTGACAACGCTTTTTAGCAAATTTTGCAGCTCAGTGACTGAGCCATAACCGAGGCTACCTTCGATCTTGTGTCAAATCGGTCACACCCCCCATAAATTACACCCCCCTAAAAATTGAAAATGTCAAACTTGGTATTTCGAAACCGGAAAAGTTCCTAAACCACTGCTCCTGGTCGGGTTCTGCTTGATGGGACCCAAAAAATATTTCTAACAAGGGAACATTGTCAGATGTTCAACCCCGTATATGATCTAAAATAATGAAACTTTAACATTTTAACTATCGGCGACTAAAATCGTTTTGACATAGTAAAGTAGGTGGGAAGATCCAGAAGCGGACGCTATATCAGGATTTTCTATGTTTAGTCCCCGTTTAGATTTTGCAAAAAGGGTGGTTCAGTGCAATGCTAATTTGAGGGTTCCTCCAATGTCTCCAATCTCGGTCGCAACTTTTCAGGGAAAAGAGGAAAAAGTCGACTTTCTCCTCTTTCTCCGCTTCTCGTTCATGCTAGTTTTTCACGTAAAACTCGCAGTGCTTGACCTTCCCACCTGAAACCTGACCTGAAAAAATACGGGGTTGAACATCTGACAAGGTTTCCTTGTAAGTCCTTTTGGGAAAATCTTACCAAAAAAATTTCTTTCGCTCGATAGGTCGAAAAAATACAGACAACTTTTCCCTGTATCATTTTGACCTTAACGGTCAATAAAGGTCAGAAATTTAAAAAGGTCGTTAAAATTAAACAAAACTCGTGGGGAGGCGACGAAAAGTTGGGCAAGGGTCATATAGTTTTGCCCGGGAACCAGCAACGATAACATCCGATGCATACCTCGGTATCCTACCCCTATCTACCTCGCATAGCTCGCTATCCTACTAGTATCTACCTCGCATAGCTCGGTATCCTACCCCAATCTATCTCGGTATCCTACCCCTACCTACCTCGCATAGCTCGCTATCCTACTACTACCTACCTCGCATAGCTCGGTATCCTACCCCTACCTACCTTGCATAGCTCGGTATCCTACTCCTACCTACCTTGCATAATTTTTTTATTCAGAAAATCATATATTTTAAAATTCGAATCATCACATTATTCTAAATATACCATGAATGTAAACTAATTATTTTATTTTTATTTTACTATATTATTTGTTGGATATGTATATTCGATATCACTGCTTGGATGTAATGGCAATTTTCGAAATATACTGGCAATTTTGGAAACACACTGGATCTCATCGTTGGACATCACCTCTTGGATCTAATTGCAATTTTCGAATCATTCTGGATGTCATCGTTGTACATCACC
Organism: Desoria tigrina; assembly: GCA_906901685.1. NCBI lineage: Eukaryota > Metazoa > Arthropoda > Collembola > Entomobryomorpha > Isotomidae > Desoria > Desoria tigrina. Next base: position 3,562,812 of record CAJQTU010000015.1, read on the forward strand.
GCTTGGATCTAATGGCAATTTTCGAACCTAATGGCGATTTTCGAATCATTCTGGATGTCATCGTTGGACATCACCGCTTGGATCCAATGGCAATTTTCGAACCTAATGGCAATTTTCGAATCTGATGGCGATTTTCGAATCATTCTGGTTGTCATCGTTGGACATCACCGCTTGGATCCAATGGCAATTTTCGAACCTAATGGCAATTTTCGAATCTGATGGCGATTTTCGAATCATTCTGGTTGTCATCGTTGGACATCATCGCTTGGATCTGATGGCAATTTTCGAACCTAATGGCAATTTTCGAATCTGATGGCGATTTTCGAATCATTCTGGATGTCATCGTTGGACATCACCGCTTGGATCTAATGGCAATTTTCGAATCTGATGGCAATTTTCGAATCATTCGGGTTGTCATCGTTGGACATTACCGCTTGGATCTAATGGCAATTTTCGAACCTAATGGCAATTTTCGAATCTGATGGCAATTTTCGAATCATTCGGGTTGTCATCGTTGGACATTACCGCTTGGATCTAATGGCAATTTTCGAACCTAATGGCAATTTTCGAATCATTCGGAATGTCATCGTTGGACATTACCGCTTGGATCTAATGGCAATTTTCGTATTTACTGGATTATCAAAATTGTGCATTTTACATTACTGATTTCAGAAATGGGAAGACGATCTCGATCATCCAGGGGCTCAAGTCTCAGCTGGGAAACCAGAAAAGCTCGAGCGGCAGAATCGATTCAGCTCAATGACTTGGGCAAACCAACTCAAGCAGAACTAGAAATAAGTATGCCCCTCCATTCTACCCCAATTCGACCAAGAGGTTCTGAAGGTCTACATAAGCGGAAAAGGGTAAACTCATGCTCAAGTTCCTTTGAAGATATCAATACTTCCTCCCCGTTTGTGACACCTTTGCTAGTTGTAAAGAAAACCACACCTAGAAGCCGTAAAGGGTACTCCAAGAAAGCGCTATTTTCAGATAGCTTTTCTGACTTTTCGCAACACCTTACCGGATCTGACTGCTGTGATACCTCTAGTCAGATTACAGCTACTGACAAACCTTGTGGTAGGAGATTAATGTCAATACAGTCATTGGAACTCTGTATGAAGCTGGCGGTACAACATGTCAAACTTTGCTCAATTCCACAATTAGAAATCGTCAAAGAGCAGAAGACAGGACTTCTGACAAAATTTCATGTTCAATGCCAAACTTGCAAAGATGAGTTCCGGTTCTCCAACGATGACGGAGTGGAAGGACTACAAATTAACGAATCCGCAGCGTGGGCAGCTAATACTACTGGTATGGGTTACTGTGCCATCGAGCATTGCTTAACAGCATTTGAAGTACCATTCATGGACCGAAAAACGTTTCAGCGATACGAGGAAGTTTTTACAAACACACTTCAAAAAACATGGACGGAACTGTTGCTGGAAAATGGGAGGGAAGAAAGACAGATGGCCATACAACTTGGACAAAAATATGGGGACGATGAAGACAGTCTCGCTTTTACGGATGTATATGGGGATGGACAATGGAGTAAACGATCCTACAACCAACAAGGAAATGCAATGTCCGGAGCAGTAGTACTGATCGGACTTTTATCAAGAAAGCCACTTTTCGTTGGAATACGCAACAAATTTTGTCTGGTATGTCAAATCGACCAAGCCAAGAAACATTTTTGCTTTAAAAATTGGACTGGATCCTCGTCAGCCATGGAAGCAGACATGGTATTGGAAGGATTTAGGAGCAGCATTCCGATACATCAACTACTTTACAAAAGCTACGTCGGGGATGGAGACTCGAGCGTTCATAAAGCTGTTCAAGACGTTTATGCAAATCTTCATGCAACAAATGATAGCCAGTACTTTTCTTTGGTCCAGAAAATTGAGTGTAAGAACCACGCAATAAGACGAATGAACTTTAACATCAAAGCTGCGATTCGACCCTCGCCAGGAATCCCTATTCAACATCGACGTTTAGTTGAATCCAATTTTCAAAAGTTTGGAAAATATTGTGTCTATGCCATATATCACCACATCGAGAATAAACCTCATACTGACTGTCTATCACTCAAGCAAGATATAATAGCAGTGCTATATCACGTATTCGGCAATCATGCCAAATGCTCGAAATATTTATGCCTGGATGAAAACATTCAGAAACCAAAGAAATACCAATATGAAATTGACGAGGACATAATTGCGACGGAAATTACCACTGATTCGCTGCCAACAAATGATGGAACCCTAAAGCGAAATAGAGCAACGATGAAGGATTTTGAATACATTTACGGAACTCCAATGTGGACTATACTATTCGGAATTTTCAGTCGTCTTGCAAATCATTCCATCTCATTGATGTATGATCTAACGACCAACATCACAGAAAGTTTTAATTCACAAATCAATAAATTTGCGCGCGGACGAAGAACCAACATAATATTGCGTGGATCTTACAACAAAGCTGTAATGCTTTCGACTTTTGGATTTCAGTATGGTCCGACTAGCTACATGAACATTTACAGACGAGCCAACATATCCGATACTGACCTAAAGCCAGAAATGTCTTCCATTTGGAAAAAAGTCGAACGCAAATACCAAAAGATTAAACTTAACAGAAAAAACAAGATTTCCCGACACCATCATTCCCTTCATCAAAACTCCAGTCGGTTAAACGGTCGTCCCAAATATTTTAGCCGAACAAGACGTGCTATTGGTGACCCAGACTATGGTGAAAATGCTCGACGTGCTGATCTTCCTGAGACAGAAATCACAAACCTAATAGAAGAACTTGTTTTGAATAACAAGGTTGATGAAAATGGTCAAGCTGAAATTGAAAGCAAAACCAAAGGCCAATTCAAGAACCCATTGTACATAGACAAGAAGAGAAACATGATAACGGCAAGCAACTGCCGCATGATTGCTGGACTTAAAGATTCTACTAGTAATGTACATGCTCTGGATACATTAATCGAACCACGAGATATAAGTAGAGATCCAGCTGTGCGATGGGGGGTCGACCATGAAGCACAGGCTTTAAAATTATATTCGAAGACAAATAATTGCCGTGTGGAAAGTTCTGGACTTTTTGTGAGCACTGAATTTAGTATGCTGGGAGCAAGTCCCGATGGTTTAGTCGGAAATGATGGAATCGTGGAAGTGAAGTGTCCTTACGTTGAACGTCTAATGCTACCCGAGGCATGTGCTCTCCGAAAAAATTTTCCCTTACAAATAAAATCTGATGGGTTCGAAAAAATCTATCAGCTCTATAAAGCGTCAAACTACTATTGTCAAGTTGTGATGCAGTTACACATCACCAACAGGCAATGGTGCGACTTCGTCATATGGACTCAAGGACCAATGGCAAAAGCGAATGAGTGCAATGAAGTTCCGCAAACTCCAGACGGTCTCATGCTTGTTGTTCGCATTGAAAAAAATCAAGAAACTCAAACCAAGTGGGATTTCATGAAACGGAAATTAATAAAATTTTTTAATCTTGATTATGGTCCTGAAATAGTAGACCCACGATTTACAAGAAACATGGGATATAGGCAGCCGGCGTATAGACAGGAAGCCATTGAAGAGCTCGAGCTTAATAAATCTGACCTGTGTGACCAAAATCGGGAAAAGTATAATTCGAAAACCGTCGCCCAACCAAAATGTGCTAAAAGTAAACCTTCCAAAGCTATAAAAACGAGCACATCCTCTAAAACAGTCACGCCGAAACGTTTGGGTTTACCAAATGTTGGAAATTCATGCTATCTGAACTCCGTTTTCCAGTTGTTAAAGGAAGTACTTCCCGTCAATCAATTACCAAAAGCAAATTCTCTGCAAGAGTTGTTTTTGCAATACGTAGAAGCAACAAGAACCCAGTTTCCAATACGGCAAATTAAATTGATGAAATGTAGGCTGGAAACATTTCTCCCCAACTTTGCAGGACGACAACAAGAAGATGCGTACTTGTTTCTTCTTTCATTGGTTGATGGCCTGGATGAGAGTGTTCGTGCTCGCGAACTGCTTTGCTGTATATTCAATAGGAGTATAATATGCAATTGTGGCTACCAAGCAATTACTACAGATGATCCGGATATAGGAATTTCTTTGCCGCTGACATCCGATCAGATTCAGGACAACTTGGACATATACTTTGAAGAGAGTTTACTTCATGACTTCAAATGCAATTATTGTGAAAATTCTATTGCACGAACCAAACTAATAGTGTTGGAGCACCCTGTCTATTTGTTACTACACATACGCCGTTTTGACTCTACTGGAGCAAAATTGTTTGGTTGCAATAGTGTCCCTGATGTACTCAACTTTCCTGCAGACATAATGCAAAGCTCAGTCGAATATTCTTTAATTGGAACAGTTACCCACGTCGGGACTTCGATACATAATGGACATTATGTGTGTTGTCTGAAAGAGGACTCTATGTTTACTATATTGAATGATAAAAAAGTGACCACTTCTTCTACAATTCTTGGAGATCCTTACATTGTTGCATACAAGAAAACAACTACAATGTAATAAAAACTGCCAAAATTACCAAAACCAAAATTAGAAAAATGTGCATAGTGTAAATAATAGTTCTGTATATATTTTAATTTGAAATCGATTGTAAATAGTTATTGATAAGATGAAAAGTAAGAACACTAATATTATACATATTCGTAAAACTGTGAACACTGACTACCACTTTCCACAAGAGCAACAAAAAGGACTTTTTGTCCTTTATTGGTACGTGTAATACTAATTATACGTTAATATAAATTAAAACAAATGGGCATTGATTTAATATCTGGGTGTGTTGGTTTTCCGGTCCCAGTTGCCGAATAATCCCGAAAATTCGATGGGCTGAATAAAAAATTGAAAGAAGTCACTACCAACAGTCTTGAAGGGAGTGAGAATGACCTAAAAGGCGTCAGGCGTAGGCGTCGTAAGTTGGGGAGGCCTAGTAAATCAGCAAAAATTAAAAGGACGGTTGATCAGGAATTTCGTTCTTGGATTTACGATGGTAAGAAATTAACGCGCTCAGTCGTTTTCATAATTTAATGATTTTCCGGATTTTCGATAGTATGCTTTGGACTCTGACTCTAGCATCGGTTTAAAATTATTTATATTCAAACTAAATTAGGTTTGAGGAGGATCAACGTTCCCAACGTTAAAAACGAAAAAGCACATACATTGCGATGTCAGCGATGCGATGGACGAAAACGAAGTGGATTTAGACCACAGCGGTGCTATCTCTATTGAAGGGGAAACTGTTGGCTCGTCTTTGAGTTTGGATTTTTTGGCATCGAGGGTATGGATGAAGAAGGTGTCGATAATACATTCTTTGACGAAAATATCGAGTACGGGGACGTAAAAGTTAAAGAGGAAGCTCCGGATGATTATGGAGATTATACTATTGTTAATGGACTGGTTCCGTGTCCTCAAAACTGCGGAAAAACTTTTGAAACAGTAGCTTTGGCAAAAATTCATGTAAACCGGATTCATGAAGGTATTAGCTTGCCTTTTAATCACGGTTTCTCTTTTAACAGGCTTATATTTGGATTTAATTACGCGAGATTTTTTTTATACTTTTTATCACGCGTTGGATTTAAGGAAACCTCGGGTATGTACGATTTTTTGCCAATACACAGTATTGATTGTGCATTCATTGTCAATAATGAGGCCTTTCTTATTCCAAAAAAGTAAAACCATAACCAATTACAAATTAGATGGCGGCCAGCAGTATTTCGGAGGTGTTATCGGCTACAGATGAAGATAGTCAAGCCTCGGATTACACGTTCGATTTTATCAAGCCTCAGCAGGTATGTACAATTTTTCGCCAATATTTATTGTGCATTGTCGATATTGAGGTTTTTATAGTGCAAAAATATAAAAACACTATTTATTAGGTGCTTGTCAGGAGTATTACGGATTGTGTAGCGGCTACACATGAAGATAATCAAGCCTCGGATCACGCGTTGGATCTTAGCAAGCCACGGGTATGTATGATTTTTCGCAAATATTTATTGCACATTGTCAATATTGACATTTTTCTAATGCAAAAATGTAAAACCACTACCAATTACAAATTAGATTGTAGCGAGCAGTATTTCGGAGGTGTTATCGGCTACAGATGAAGATAGTCAAGCCTCGGATTACACGTTCGATTTTATCAAGCCTCAGCAGGTATGTACAATTTTTCGCCAATATTTATTGTGCATTGTCGATATTGAGGTTTTTATAGTGCAAAAATATAAAAACACTATTTATTAGGTGCTTGTCAGGAGTATTACGGATTGTGTAGCGGCTACACATGAAGATAATCAAGCCTCGGATCACGCGTTGGATCTTAGCAAGCCACGGGTATGTATGATTTTTCGCAAATATTTATTGCACATTGTCAATATTGACATTTTTCTAATGCAAAAATGTAAAACCACTACCAATTACAAATTAGATTGTAGCGAGCAGTATTTCGGAGGTGTTATCGGCTACAGATGAAGATAGTCAAGCCTCGGATTACACGTTCGATTTTATCAAGCCTCAGCAGGTATGTACAATTTTTCGCCAATATTTATTGTGCATTGTCGATATTGAGGTTTTTATAGTGCAAAAATATAAAAACACTATTTATTAGGTGCTTGTCAGGAGTATTACGGATTGTGTAGCGGCTACACATGAAGATAATCAAGCCTCGGATCACGCGTTGGATCTTAGCAAGCCACGGGTATGTATGATTTTTCGCAAATATTTATTGCACATTGTCAATATTGACATTTTTCTAATGCAAAAATGTAAAACCACTACCAATTACAAATTAGATTGTAGCGAGCAGTATTTCGGATTTGGTAGCGGCCAGAGATTTTATCTTATTTTATAGATATTAATTTAATCTGAATTATTGCCAATAACGCATATTTTAAATGATTTCAGGGCATCAGGGCTTGTCAATGGATGACTTCAGTAAAAGCAAAATCGAGCAAACCGGCCAAGAGCGAGAAGATGCTTTTGCCGTCTGTGCAGATTCACTGGGAGATTTCAAGAACAGCAGTAACTCTAGCCTTTAGACATGAAGACTTTGATTGTCTCCACTATCTGTACAGCCTTTACCAAGCAATCATATAAATTCCGAACTGAAACGGGCGATTTAATATGCGTTTTAAACTCAATTACATCGATTTTTTCATGACAATTTCAAACTATAATGCACAGAAATGAAGGCATCAATTTTCATGTTTGTATTGCTCATATTAGCGGTTTATTACATGATTCAAGGTTCAACCATTTCTGAACTTGGTTGACCTTATAGGTCAATATGACAGAGAATAGTCGTTTGATTTCATCCGATGAATAGATTAGGTCAGGGAAAAAATCAATAATTTTTTGACCTTTTTTGACCTTGGTTGAAATTTTAGGTCAACATGACAGAGGAAAAAGTTGTTTAGTTTTTCATGGTCTAACGATTACAGAAATTTCAAAAATGCATATTATTATTGAAATTTACCGCTAGGTGGCGTGGAAGGGCTCCACTCCCCCCTTAAAAGTAGAAGTCTAGTAGTGAATGGTATGCAAGTAGCAGATTCAATCTTTTATTTCAATTTTTACCAATCTAATCTAATCTTTATTCTCAATCAAAGTCAAAAGTACAATGTAAGTTAAGCTTTGCTATTTTATTGGTCATATTCTATCGAGATTGCAATATAATATCAAATAGTAGGAACTTTAGCGTTGATCATATTGCATTGCATATTCAATTATTGAATTCAATTATTGAATTTCAATATTGCAATATTCCATCATTTCCATCCTTAAATTCTAAATTTTTGCTGCATTTTCGTTCATCTCCACTCAAATTTCAAATTGAATTGCCATTCCTATCATTTTTGAACTTTAAACTTGTTGTTCATAGGATTGATGAGAGGTGAAAAGGTCATATAAGGGCTATGTCATATATATTAGAGATGTAGGGCGTATGGGGCATGGGGCTATGTAATACTAGTGCAGAGTGCAGCATCAGAGGGATATTAATTAATCTATATTTTATTTATTATATGGATTTAGATTGGACGGTAGAGGGCAGAGGGCCGTCTCACAAGATCTGTAAACTACTGTAAAGAAGAACCGGCACCTGAGGCCGTGTGTTTGTAGAGGAGAGGGCGGCGACTGGAAGTTTTTCTTCTTAATAATAATTTTGATTAATGAGCTTAGGGAGTCTGTCGGGCGTCAGGTTTTAATCTCTTGGAATTGTGATCAGGAGTCGGTTCGTGAGCTCGGTGTCGGCCAGTCCACGGAATGGAAACGGAAACTGACATAAGAGACCGGGATACTTTCGGCATTAGTCAAGGTCAAGGGGCACATGGGACAAAAGAAGACGAAGATGACGGCTGGGGATCGATGATAAGAACAGCAAGTACTCCCGATCCCGATTACGTTACATTTCCTGCTTCGAGACTAGGAAGTGGTGGTGGCGATCAAAGCCAGAGATGGGGAACAGATTGTAGGTCAAAACGTGGAGGCGGCTCTAGAGGTGGACGGTTTAGAAATGACGGGTACAGGTTTTAATATTGTAGATCTCCTCTCTCCTCTGTGTTAATTAAATGATCCAATTCAATTATAATTGCTGCAGGGCGTCTAATAGCCGTTTCTTTTAATAATTAAATACCTTTCTGATTTTTAAGCAACAAGCCGCAGCCGTTGAATTTCTCCCGTTTATGCGACCATCTCAGTCTAACGCCGGATGGAACAATCATGGCCCTGGGGAAAAAATTGAAAGTATGGGAACAGTTCCTAAATTCTGAAGAGGTCAAGATTAATAAGAATTCCCTTATGGTTGCCATTCAAATTCTGGCAAATAAAGTTTGCTGCGAGTCGGTTATGACCAGTCAGCAATTGGCCATTTTAGCTGCTACGAATTCGGAAAATTTTATTACTGCGATAAAAAAGAAATGTGAATGGACAAGAGAAAATATTGAGGCAAATTTGCGAGATGACTGGAAACAATTAAGTATTGCTAGGTAAGCAATTATTAGTTGTGTTATTTATTAAATTAAAATCTAAATTCCTCGTGACATGTTATGTTTTTGATCATTTCAGTCGCAGCGGCTCTGTTCAGCTAGACAGATCTGCGGAATCATTCTTTCGCAACGTCCTTGTGTACTGCCGATACATCGTCTCGCGAATGTCAGATAAAGTTACCATTGATTTTCTTCGTCCTGTTGTTGTTTCTTCTCTTGAAACTGTCACTCTAATGGAATCAAAGGACGATACAGACAGTGACCTTCGGAAGGATTTCAAGTTGTTATTGAAAAAACTTGACTCTGTGATTTTGGAACAGAAAGCGAAACTCCAAGAAGTTGTTGCGCCGGAAGATGAAGTACCTAATGATTATTGGGATATGACAATTGTGCCCACAATGAAGGAGTTGCTGTCTGACGAAGAGGTGTTTCTTCGTCCCAACAAAACTAGTGGAGCATATAATGACTCACTTCATTATTTGGATGTTCAGTTCAGACTTTTGAGGCAAGATTTTGTTCAGCCACTGAAGTTAGGAATTCAGGACTTCTTAAAATACAGGTAAAACTCAATTTGCAGTTATGTAAATGGGACGATAATTTTGATTAATTGCGTATTAATTTAATAATATTGGTGAATATTTTAGCGACGAGTACTTAAGTAACTCAAAACGGATGCCATTTGGGTCAATCCGGCTTTATTCCGGTGTCCTGCTAAAAAACATGGCTCTAGAGAGAGGTGTCCTAGTCCACAAGATACAGCTGAGGGAAGGGAGCTATGAACACATAAATTGGACAACATCCAAGCGCTTACTGACTGGGTGTCTCGTTGTGATCTCATCGGATTTATTTAGGACGGCCTATTTTGCGGTTGTGGCTGATCGTAAAGTTCCAGAAATGTCATCAGGAATTTTAAGTGTTGCTTGGGAAGGGATACGTCCTCCAGAGCAACGCAAATGTGAATATCTCATGATCGAGTGCGAAGTTTATTTTGAAGCTTTTCGGTAAGGTTATTAAAAATTCTTAAAATACCAATTTGATTACTAACTTTTGTCGCATCTGGTTTTTATATTTTAGGCACACGCTACAAATTTTGCAAGCATTGGAACTGCAAAACTTCCCAATGTGCAAATTCATTGTTACTGCTTCGTCCGATGTCGATTCTCCCCGGTATTTGAAAGACGCAAAAGGAATAATGAAACTTAGATTGAAGAATAATGACTATGTGACGATCAATGCGCTGGATGGGTCATCCTGGCCAACAGAGAATGAATTGGGCCTCGACGGTAACCAGTTCCTAGCGTTTCAAGCTGGCTTAACAAAGGAATTCTCTGTCCTTCAAGGGCCCCCGGGAACTGGAAAAACTTTTCTTGGTATTCATCTTACTCATTCGTTAAAGAAAAAGCTCGCGTTTGTTTTCAATTTCATCATTCGTTATATATTAATATTGATTAGGTATATATTTGTATGCTATTTTTCTGACATATAGGTTTACTAATTGCTGAAGCATTTCTAACCAATCTACCAACCCGAGGGATAAATACGATGGGCCCAATTCTTGTTGTATGCCATACAAATCACGCACTAGATCAATTTTTGGAAGGAATTCTTAAAATGAATGGAGAGACGTCAGTAATCAGGGTCGGAGGACAATGCAAGTCTGAAAGGCTCGAATCTTTTACACTATCCCATCTTCTCCGATCGAGTTCATCCGGGAAGTTGTCAAGAGGTTATAGGAAAGAACGGAAACGGATACGGTCGGGTATTGATGATCTACAAGAAGATTTTTCATACGTATTGGCTACTGTAAACAGCCTCAAAAATCTTCAAGGTAAAGAGTTTAGAATTGTCATTCTAGTACAAAAATTAATGTAAGGATAATAAATGTATTTATTCAATTTTTTCAACCTCTACAGGTGTGATAAATTTTCAAAGTCTCTGCATTTGGAATGCTTTGAAAAAAGATTATCCCAAGGCCGTTTGGAATTGCCTTTCCGACAAAAACTGGTTCGGCCTACCAGACAAATTTTTTGAGTCTCAAGATTTTAATGAAGAACTTGATAGAAAAATCAAGGAATGGTTTGAAGTTTCATCATGCTTCAATAAAAGTGTTATTGTTCCTGATTCGCAAACAGGAAAGCGTAATGTTCAAAAAGAAGAACCTGATATGGAGGACGACGATGTTAATAGTTTATTGGAAAGCCGGATTACAGATGACATTATTCCAGGGTTTGATCGTTTATCGATTGCAAAAACTTTCCAGTTGGATTATATCGACAAGTTGTCTACTGACGATTGCGAGGAGTTTTTAAAATCATCTGATTCAATATTACGCGACATTCGGTGTAGAACCACTACACCAGAAATTAAACATCAACATCTCCTAGACATCCAAATGGACATTCGAGTTGTAAAAAACAGGAGGAATCTTCTAGAACGAATATTTGATCTTCATGAGTCGAAGCGTCTGAAACTTTCTAGTATTCAGAAATTATTAGAAAAATGTAGATCCTTATCTGAAGATCTTGCAATTGAGGAACTTCATAGAATTTCAATCTCACAGCGATGGGCCTTGTATTTCAATGTTGTTGAACGAGCTCTGACTGTCTGTTTGAATAAGGTTCCAGAACTTGAGGGTAAACTTATTCACGAAAAGAAAAAGCTTCAAGAGTGGTATCATTGTGCCAAAGGATTTTTACTTCAGAATGCCCAGGTTGTCGGAATGACGACTACCGGTGCTGCGAAGTATCGGGAATTGGTTAAGATGATGAAGTCGAAAATAGGTTGGTGGCTATAATTTATCATTTATTTCTTGAATTACATTCTGAAAAAATTTAAATTATATTTGCGAATATTTGCAATTCACTAACATAATAAATTAGTTGTTTATATTTTGATCATATTCGTTATATTACCAGAGTTAATAGTTAACAATAATTAACTCTTAGTTATTTAATTTCAGTGATTGTTGAAGAGGCTGCGGAAGTCCTGGAATCCCACATTGTAACTTGTATAACGAGACACTGTGAGCATTTAATTTTAATCGGTAAGACGAACATTTTATTTTGGCCATTGGCTTTACGAACCCAAACTTTTGACATAATTGACCTCTTCTGTTTAGGGGATCATCGACAACTGCGACCAAGCACGGTTGTATATGAATTGGCGAAAAAGTTCAACTTAGATGTTTCTCTTTTTGAAAGAATGATTAACAATAATTTGAATTGTTATCCTTTGAAGGTACTTGTAGCTTACGATTAAATTTAAAAAGAATCATTGTCAATTGTAACATTTTTAACATTTTTGTTATCTGGGCTTGCAGGTTCAGCATAGAATGCGTCCAGAAATTGCTAACCTGGTTCTTCATACGATCTATAAGGAACTGGAAAACCATTCCAGTGTGAAGGAGTACCCTCGTGTGTCTGGAGTGAACAAGAATTTATACTTCATTTCTCACAATAGATATGAGGATTCAGTAAGTTTGTTTCCGCTATTGACAAGTCGCAAATTTTAGAAATGGTAAAATCTAGGTATTCGACTCAAATCGATTGAACATAATAGGAAATGGATTCAATGAGTAAATCAAATTACTTTGAAGCCAAGTTTCTTGCCGGACTCTGCCGATATTTAATCCACCAAGGATATACTCCAAAGCAGATAACCGTTTTGACAACTTACACTGGACAAATGCTTCTTCTGAAGAAAACGGTTCATTCATATTTGGAGTGCAAAGACGTCAGAGTAACTTCCGTGGATAGTTTTCAAGGAGAAGAGAATGACATAATTTTGCTATCTCTAGTTCGAAGTAATCAAGACAACTCTATTGGGTTCATGAGCATTGACAATCGAATTTGCGTTTCTTTGTCCCGTGCAAGGTATCTTTGGATATGGACATACAATGATATAATAGTCTAATTGTGGTAATTGGCCCGGGTAGAATGATATTGAATTGAGTTTGCTTTGTTTTTCAGACACGGGCTATTCATTATTGGAAACATGGCAGTACTTGCCTCGAAAAGTCAAACCTGGTACAAGATTCAAGAAAAATTGAAGGCCCGGAAAGAAATCGGCCCATCGTTGAGATTACAATGTCAAACTCACGGCACTGAAAGTATAATAAGCAGCGAAGAAGATTTTCATCAGCAGGTTCCGAGTGGAGGATGCCGACTTCGATGTAATACTGCGCTAGCTTGTGGTCACAAATGTGAAGAATTCTGCCATGTTACAGATCAAGACCACTTTTATTTATTTAAATGCCGAATGCCCTGTGAAAAACGTTGCGCACATGATCATCGATGTAGTGGCCTTTGTTCCGACATTCCCTGTCCACATTGCAAGGGCTTCATGAAGAAAACGCTTCCGTGCTACCACGAGAAGCTAATGCGCTGTCATCAGGATATAGAATTGGTTGATTGTACAACAGAGGTTAAGAAGAAACTCCCTTGTGGCCATTTGGCTACTGTCTCTTGCCACTTGGACGCGAGACAAGTTCGATGTCGATTCGTTGTGGAAAAGGAACTTCTTTGTGGCCACCGGGCGAATCTCCAATGCTGTGACGATCCCGTCCTAGCTACTTGCAAAGAATTGGTCGTGAAGAAACTGAGCCCTTGTGGACATGAGCAGAAAGTAGGATGCCAGTTCGGTCCATGTGAGACAAAATGTTTGACGATGGTCAAAATTCTGGATAAATCTGGACAAAGTGTAAGAATCTCTAATGTTGATTAAAAAGCTGGTTGTATTTTATAATTAATTATTCGTTTCATGCTTTTGCAGATCAATATGACGTGCTGTGAGGCCACCAATGTAGTCAACGGTACGGACAAATTTGGAAAATAAAGAATGTGGTCTACAAATGCGTTTGCCACGCCACGGAGATATTAAAACAAGATAACAAAAGTTTCATTCAGCTATCTTAAATCGATGGAAGTAAATAATCCGGAGTTCATCTACCTCACCATTGCCACGAAGCCGGTGATAATAAAATTCTTACATAATTAAAATTAACTATATAAGTATTATTTTTATTGACAATTCATTGAAGTAGTTATCTAGACTTATCATTTCCCGATCGCTGTAGAATAAATAAATTTTATTAGAACCAGTTTGAGGTTTAAGTCAAGTTTGGAACTATTTATTTGTAGTTTTATATAAACTCTTAAAATGAATCAATTGTCCCTAGTTAGTCTATCCTTTATCGCCCCTTTTTAGTACCAAAAATATTCCAGAGTAGTTTGTAATTCTGCCTCTGCAAACAGCTCATAAATATGCAATATGTTCACCACCATATTAAAATCGGCTGATAGTGATTTCGGGACCATTCCCTGAAATGTCATCGTCTCGTTGGCATTTGGTATAACTGGCTCTCGCAATCCCGTCAGCATCAATATCATCATCGTGCGAATTTTTTGCAACTCCTGTTTCAAATGCTCGATCGAAATTCCCATAATGTTTTAGCTGACTTCTTTCTGAGGAGTCCAGAGAAGATCTCGCATTCCGTTTGATCCATTTCTTTCGGCGTCGACGACACCAAACACGCATTGTGAAGAAGTAAATGAATTCTATTAAGCTCAAGCCGCTGAACCCCATACAAAGACCCATCAGACCTCCAAAATTTGCTGTTGAAAGACAAAATAAGTTTGTCGATTATCAATCACTAATTTTGTAGAGAATTGATTGTTAGAAGAAGTTTGAACATTTAAATATTTTTGGTACCGATTAAATCGGCAATCCCATAAAGTTGAGTCCGCACTCTGGCGTAGGTTGTTCCTGTCCAAAATATACGTAGATTATCGAAATGTTACTTCTTGACCTGAAATGTAAGTTTAAGAAACTTGTATTTTTGCAAAAATGTTAGATTGTATTCAAGGCATTTCAAGGCGACCGGTTATGTATTTACTATGATGTAGACACTTTAAATTCGTCTACCCAGAGATCAACCCTACTTCGAAATGGAGTTGACGAAGAACCAGCGGAGTACTTGATTCCCGTACAAGTTCGTAAACAGGATTGGCAAATACTCGAAACCGAATTTAGACTGGATTTGAACATTTAAAAAAATATTTTACGTGATCATATAATTATAAAATTTTGGAACTGAATTCCCCCCAATCATGTATAGACTCCTTGGTTTTCGAAACCCAGATATTCAGTCGACTTTACGTACTTCTAACATCCTCGGCACATGCGACATTAGCCGGACCACACAGCTGGCATATTTAAAATATAGTCAACAAATTGTAAAACTTTTCATCGAAAAGGATAGTAGGGAAAAATCTTACATGGCAGGTAGTATCTCACACAGTTACACTTCTCATACGTGAAATTAGCAATGCATTCATCGAAGCAGTTCCAGGATTTGTAGTAATTATAGTATTTTAATGCGTGTTCTCCATCCACGTAGCAGTTTCGCTGACAAATATTTTAGGCATACGATTTTAATAGTTAATTTTAAATACGGTTGGGTATGCTTGAATGATATCATCCGCCAAAGTAATTTCCGGCTTGACACTAATAAAGTGCTCATAATTTGGCCGTATGGCAAGGCCAAAATCCGTAACATGAGGAACGTCGGTGGATAAGTGGGTGGCTAGCTATAGATAGCAAGAAATTCATCGATGATCGAATCGATCCGTTGTCGAAATTTCGAACTAATATATTTATCTATACCCGGAAACCCGTCGAATCAGAGGAAATACAAAAATACTCGTTGATGGCTGGATCGGCCAGAAAAGCCAAACCGGATGATTTAACAGCTCGGTTTTGGCGTCTCGGGTATTTGGTCGTTCTCTCTGCTGGCAAGATGAATCCATCTTTGTCCAAGTCCCAATTGTTCCAATCTCCGATGTCTTCCGCACTGTCTCTTGTGTCATTCCTTGAGTTTACGAAATGATTTAATGATTCGAGAAACCTTATTAACATTTTTGAAACATAAATAAATAACTTGTATCGATGTAGCAGCGTTTGAGGGACCATGTTGAAGGTACAGCATTTACCAAAATTGGTCTCGATAGCTCGAAAAAGGTCACTGTAAATTATTTCAAAACATATACGAGTTTGTTGAAAAATACGATGAGTCTAGAATAAAACCTTGAGGGTTTGAAGCATTTTCGAGATAACCCCATAAAACTGGGTAATAATTGGATATTTTCGGGGGTTTGTGATTTAGCTACTAAATAAGTCTTATTATTTTTACAATTATGTCAGCAATTATACACCTCTCCTTGCCATAAGCAGTTTCAGCATGTCCGAGCAGGGTTGAGATGCCTTAATTTGACAATACAAACTTTCAATACAATTACATCTTTTATTATCAACAATTAAAGCTGTAACTTTTAGCAAGAATTAAGCCTTTTTAAAAAATTGGGCCACATCTTCGACATCGTCATGAATGGGTTTCATGGAACTGGTCACCAGCTTCAGTATTTCCAGATCAACTGTTCCCTGTGTCGATAAGAAGTTGAAGGTCTTGCTAAACGGTTTATTCGACGTTGAACAGACATGGTCTAAATAGTAAACGTTCCTTTTGGCTTCGTCCGTTTTTGGGTCGTTTGGTGGACCTTTTGTCGCAATTCTGTCAGGAATTTAAAAGGAAATAATACAAAAAAGAATGATTTTAATTGCTGTAAACTTCTAGAGCTTAAATGCAATAGAATGATATTTCCTTGAAAAGAACATGAAACGCTCAGTTTCTTCTTGGATAGACTAGAATAGGTAAAAATTAGTTGATATTTATTTTTATAAATTCTAAATCGGAGTGGTTTAACATTGAAAAGAGTATCTGAAGGGTGGGGACTTATTCCGGGGTACATGGGTTACAATTTACAATGTATTACAATGTATTTAATCATCTAACAGGCTTCCCTAAATTGGATTTTTTTTCTGTTCAGAGAGAGTATCGACTTGGCTAATACAATTTAACTAAATTATATTCACAGGGAACTGAAGAAAATGTGATCTTCTCGTAACAGAAAAAATTGTCCCAAAATAAATCCCCAGGCTTTAATTATTAAAATGGTTGATTTGTACTGTGTCACACCTCATGTACTCGTCAGCCTTGCTTTTCAAAACCTTATTCATGTTGCAAATAGTAACGCCAGGGAACGGGATTTGCTCAATGAAAGTTTCCTTACTTTCGAAGGTGACGATAACAGGGCTCTCGGTGTACTTGACCCAGACGGAGTTGATCAAGTAAACGGCTGCTGCTACGTTCAGTCCGAACGCAACTACCCAAAATATTCTGCGAACACAAAAATAATACCCGCAATAGTTAATGGCTGTTTTCCAATTAACGAGGGATGCCGATTACAACAGCACGGCGTCAGTTATTTGCGCACTTGTAACAGCATTCCATCTCAACATGTCCTCATTACGGATGTGGGGCAAGGGTCCTTAGCAAGGACGTATACATGCATCAAATCAATTGCAGATCAGACAGAAATCTCATGCTCTAGAATTAATGAATAATTAATACGTTGAAATAGAAATGTTCAGGCTAGGCTTTCATGGTCACCATTGTTGTGTTTTTTTAATGAATTGGATTTCAGGAGTAAAATCAAGTGTCAAAATAAAAATGAGATTTTACGAATGACGAATTTGTGCCATTATCCTAATACACAAAATGGGAGAGATTGATTTTAAATACAATATTCTCATCATTTTATAGTCACGCAGTCAGAATTACGTCGGGCCCATCTACTCCTACCGGGATAGAGTTGACGTGGTCAAAGAGAATTGGTGCTTATCGATTCCGGTCAGTTCGATTCCACTGTTTTCTCGCCGCCGAACCGGAGATACAACATTTGTGCTTGGTATCTTCATAAACGTATGAATATAATTTAATTCCTAATCCTAAATTTAATGCTTACAATACTAAAGTAAACATTGGCATTTTATTTATTTGATCTTTCCAAAGGCCCCGTGTCGTTCTGAAGCTCCAGCTAATTGGAAATCATGTAATAAGAAGTTAGAGGAAAAGCCACTCGACACCAAGGATTTGGAATTGGACACTGCGATGCGAGAGTTGATTGAGAAGCTTCGTGAACAACGTTCCTCGTGGAAAGATGCGGATCTTTGTGACAAAGGCTTTCTACAATTTCAACAACAATTTGAGCGAGGATTTACCTTGTAACGCATCTTAAAGTTGAAGAAGTTAGCCACATTTGCGCATTTTTGAATAATTACTTGGCTGTATTTCTCATGTTTATATTTACTTTATTTGTAGTTACTGTTTAAAATGCAATATTTAGACAGAAGTTTAATAAGGGCGAGGCTATATAAATGTGCACTGTTTAATATTTTCTACTTATCAGGTGGAATTTTAATGAACTAGTAATAGATACATTTATCTCTCTGTAATGTTATATCATTATCCTGATAAATCATATTTGAATGGTTGTTAATGACATTTTTGCTTGTTCTAAAATGCGGGCTCATCAACTCGAGAAAAATAGCTTGTTTCTACAGATTTACAAGGAATCATGCAAAAATACTATCCCCAAATCCATGAAAAAACACTATTGACAAATCCATTCAAAATACTATCGCGATCGAGAAATGCATACAAAAGTTCAATCGCCAAATCCATGCAAAAACACTATCGTGATGAGGTCAATCAGTCAAAATTGTCAAAAACATCTAGATCTAAACATAACATCGGTTGAGTTGCTGCAAAAGGGACGCACGAGATTTTTCCTTTTTCAAACAGAGAAATAAAATTTGCATTTAAAAAGTCAATATTATTTTAATGCATTTTTAAAAAATATTAATGGCAAATTAGCCTCGAATGTGGAATGTACTTGAGTAGGTTATATTATATTATTAATTATATTATCCATTTCTATGCTGAGTATTCTCAGTATTCATGAATGATTTTTCATGAGGAAGCTAAATATATTAATCAAGTATCCCTGATTGTTCATTGCACATTCGCGATTGCAAATCACATTCAAAATTTTCGACCAAATAAATGATTTTCTTAGAATTTTCTAAAAATTCCAAATCCGTGAAAACTAGAAGAATTTTTTTGTCACTTTCTTACGGTTCCTTTAACTTATGCTAATCTGACTATAATCTTTAAGGACTGCTTTTAGATGCGGTCGTTGAACCCATGTACATTAATACGATGCAAAATCTGCTCTAAATATAATATGGACACAATTCTCATAATTTTTCGCCATTGTTTTGGAACTTCATACCGGTCAATGTTCTTTACTAAGGACGATTCCTGTTGCTAGTGGTCACATAATTGTGAGACACCCTGTATATGAATGCAACTGCTTAGAAATGCAAAAAAGACAAAGTTTGAATAGATACCGAATGTGTTTATTGATATAAAATGTGACGAATGCGGTGCATTAGCCCCAGAGTACTTTTGCAAAATTTCGCCTAGAAACAAGGCTGAGTATGCACCGCTTTCCAGACATTACATTTTTTTATTAGGTTTTTAGCTGCTCGTCTAGGATCCGTTCTTGGCGTTGTTATCGTCTTACACTTGCTCCTGGTGATACTTTGCCACGTACAATGCCTTGTCGATTTCCTAAACACAAAGTAGAATTTATTTAAGACCCGGGTTTTATAACCGTTAAGAGGGGGACTTTAAGGGATAGGTGCCTTCGATAAGGGGACTTTAAGGGGCTCGAAAATGTCGTTGATAGGGTGACTTTAAGGGAAAGGTGTCGTTGCTAGGGTGACTTTAAGGGAAAGGTGTCGTTGCTAGGGTGACTTTAAGGGAAAGGTGTCGTTGCTAGGGTGACTTTAAGGGGCTCTAATATGTCGTTGCTAGGTGACTTTAAGGGCCTTAGATATCCCGTTGCTAGGGTGACTAAAAGAGACTCTATGCTAAGGGTCTCGATGCTAGGGTGACTTTAAGGGCCTTAGATATCCCGTTGCTAGGGTGACTTTAAGGGTCTCTATGCTAGGGTGACTTATATATATGATTGTTATGGTTACCTGTGGAATGGGCTTGATTTCAGTTACAAGTTCCTGTTCAATTTTCTGTAGGTTGTATCTGTCGTCGCATGTGATGAGGCTGATAGCGATCCCCAAGTGACCAAACCGACCCGACCGACCAATCCGATGCAAGTACGTCTCGCTCATCTTTGGAAAGTCAAAGTTTATCACCACGTTCACCGCCTGGATGTCGATACCACGCGTGAACAGGTCTGCAAACACAAAAATTAATATCACGTGTCTACGTCAGAAAATTGAAAAACGGTAAAAAAATGAAAATCATGAAATTTTCTGAAAAATCCGAAAATCGAAAAATAAAAGAAACATTTTTTTCATGTCACGTGGCTAAAATAACGTATGGTCACCTGAGCATACGAGATTCCGGCAGTGTCCCTTTCTGAAGTCATGAAAGACCCTGTTTCGATCGGCCTGATTCATCTTAGCATGAATGTAGTAGCATGCGTATCCAAGGTCAGTGATTTTCTTGGCCAAGAGCTCCACTCGCTGCGTGGAGTTGCAGAACATTATGCTCTGGTTAATGTCCAACTTGGAGAACAGCGTGTTCAGGCAATGAACCTTCTCACGCTCCTGCACAAACGCGTAGTACTGCGTCACTCCCTTCAGAGTCAGCTCGTCCATCAAGTTTATCTTGAATGGGTCAATACTGTGCTTCTTCTGAAAACGTCAAACAACACTTTTTTTAGCCATGGAAACGAAAAAAATATAAATCGCGCGACCTTAGCCCGCGCTACGCGACGATAGCCTGCTCGCGGAAGCCCGCGCAAGCGCGCACTTCTGAACCGGTGGAGTCACGTGAATACACTTAAATCTCCATGGGAACGAGTCTAAAAATCTAAACACATCCCCATGGAAACCAAACCCCAAAAATCTAAAAATCCGCTGGAGCTCAAATAGCAAATTCAAATTTAAATTTTAGATCAAATTTTCTAAAAAATCCGAATCCGTGAAAATCTCAAAAAAATTTTTTTGACTAACCATGAATGACTCAACGGTGATTGGGAAAGTAGCGGAGAAGAGCAGGATCTGTCGCTTGTTAGGCAGGAATGAGATGAGTTTATCGAGCATCCTGTTGAAGTCCTGGGACAGCAACTTGTCAGCCTCGTCCAACACCAACATCTTGCATTGCTCCATCACACACACGTTCTTCTCCATAAGGTCGATTATACGACCCGGCGTCGCGATTATCACGTGCACTACAATTCAAATACGCCACTTGAAATTTACTTTATCCTTACGCCCCTTGAAATATACGCCACTTGAAATATACCCTTTTGGTAGACGCGAATGATGTCGTCCTTGAGTCCAGTCCCTCCGGTCGTCACCATCACCTTCAGACCCAAATGCTTAGAAATGTCAGTACAGATCTGACTCACTTGCAAAGCCAACTCTCTCGTCGGAACCACTATCAAACCTGAAACAAAAAAAATAATCTCCATGACAACCAGGTAAAAATAAAACCCCGCGCGCGCTATGCTGTAAGCAGCGCTCACTACAGCGCGCGCGGTAAAAAAATCAAAAAATCGCGCAAAAAATTAATTTTCACCAAATTTCCTAAAAAATCCGAAAATCGCAAAATCAGAAAAAAAAAATTTTACTCACCCTGAATGGCATCGAGGTTGACATCGATCCTCTCCAATAGAGGAATTGTATAAGCGCCAGTCTTTCCTGTCCCGTTCTTAGACCTTGCAAGGATGTCCCTTCCACTGAGAGCCATAGGTATAGACGCTTCTTGAATTGGACTTGGTTGTTCCCAACCCATCTCGAAAATCCCAAGAAGAAGTTCCCTAGTGAGACAGAAATCCTCAAACTCCTTTCCCTGCCGGTCCGTGACGTCACTCGTCCTCACCCTCATGTCCCGTGGGGGCAACGTTTGCTCCTTCACCTTTCGCCTCCAAGGTATACTTACGCTTACCCCCTTCAACTCCTCGCACAGAAACGCATCCGGTACCGTTCCCATCACCACGCCTTTTATTTTAGATTTATTCTTTTATTTTAATCCAAAACTGAGACTGAAATGGAGGAACACCACGTTGTCTTGCTTGCTTTATATGCCTACAGAACTGCCACCTGATGCCTGATTGGTCAAGCACAGATTTGTTCTAGAAGGAATTTCATATCTATTTTGAGTGCCTTGCTTGACTTGTGAGATTTTTGCACAGACTTATATATACGATATAGTAGAACTAGATATACCCATCGTTATATATATCCTGTTTCCAGCCCTCCAGCTCTCATATCCTCTATTAACTATTAGTCCAGTCTAAATGATTTCGATCTCAAATTCCATGACATGACTATGACTATTGACGCTGGCAGGACCCCCAGAGACCGGGTTCAGATTTCAAAAGATCGTATGAAAGTGTAGAGGTGTATGATGTTATGATGTACGTCAAAGGAAGGACGTGGACATGCCCGTCAAGAACCCTGACTGAGGCCGATGTGCTTGTAACCGCAGTCCGCGCTTCATCAGCATCAGCCCCACTTCGCATTCATAATCACAAAATTCAGGAGTCATCAGTTTTGCAAACTTGCGAATGCACAATCATTGTTATTGTACTTTATCAGTGAGTTTAGTTGCAATCTATTAAAATTTCAAATTTTTTATTGACTGCTGTAGTAGTTTTAGCTTTTAGGTGAAGGAAACGGTGTGCAAGTTATAAATTATAAATTCTAAAATGATTTCTTTTATAAATTTCAAATTTTATTTAACGCAAAACAGTAAAATTGACATATTCTACTACATTCCACAACAGTACATTAAAGTGAAAGTGCAGTTTAGAGTACTGAACTAATGCAAGTCTTAAGGTTTAGTGTGTCATGCAGTGCAGAAGAGGTAGGTGAGTTATCATCTTCAGGAGCATTGCTCAGCTCATCAGGAGGAGCCTTATCTCTTAATCCCCTTATCTCGGATTAGTATTTGACTCACAATGTAATCACTTAATCAGTAGTCGTAGGGTCGGGGCTTTTAACACTACCCTCTTAATCTCCAAGCTTATTAAGTAGTAAGTAAGGAGCTATTATTGTCATTCATTGTTGCTCGCATCGTGTCATTCATATGTCATTAACTCATTTATCTTGGAACTTTCGTTGAATAATTGCATTGTCCCATATTTATCCTCTTCGCTATCAATCAGTTTTATCATTTTTCCATTTTTTTGACACTTCATGATCATCTCAATCTCATGTGACAAGTGTGGTGAAAGTAAGTGAAAGTAAGCCATGTACAAGAGGTAAAAATAATTTCCAGCTCTGTATCTCATCCGTCTCGTCTCAAGTCTAAAGGATTTCTTATTGTTAAGTCAAATTCCAGGGCATAATGCCTATCACAATTGGCACTGGCTTCATGTCAGAGGTCAAAAGATCATAGGGCAAACATAAGGGCTTATCCAAATTTTAGATATGTGTATGGTATGATGTATGATTAGGAATTCCTCCCATGCATTGCGAATTGCGATCGAGATATGCTTTTTTGGGGTAAACTGTGACTATCTCAATAAGGAATTGGCAATCTGTGATTTTTTTTGCTTTTCGGCTATTTTGTTAGCCGGGTGCTCCGGGTTCTCGCTTCTCTCTGCCTCGTCCGCCGTGGCCACCTCTCGTTCATCATCACAAATTCACAAATCATTCCGCATTTTTGCAAGCCACGAGCCACGATCTTCTTCATTTCACATTTTTGTCCGTTACAAAAATCAACTCTCCTCTCTCCATAGGAAAGTCTTCTAGTACATAGTAAGTGAATAGTAAGTAAGTAGCAGGCCAGGAAGGAGGTTAGATAGTATCAAATATTCAATATTTTATTTCAATTTTTAACTTCATTTAAAAAACTATTCAAATATCACTAATCAACCTGCACCAAACGGAGAGAGCTTCAACAGATTCTCAGTCGACGTCCACAATCCGGAATCCACAATCGAAAAACCAAATCAAATGTGAAATGGACATTTAATTTGGAATTGGAAATCAAAATCAAACATGGGCCCATCAAGCCGAACCTGACCCTACAAAGTACATGATGGTAAGTTCAATTTTGCTATTTTATTTGTCATATTCTATCGAGATTGGAATATTTGCAATACACAATATATGATATAGGAACTTTAGCATATTGCATTCCTTAAATTCTAAATTATTGCTGCATCATTTTCGTTTATCTCCACTCAAAATTCAAATTAAATTGCCATTCCTATCATTTTTGAACTTTAAACTTACTGTTTCTGATCAAAGGATCTCATTTTCATAGGATTGAGAGGTGAAAAGGTCATAAATAAGGGCTATGTAATACTAGTGCAGCATGCAGCAGAAGGGCGTTCATTTAGCACGTGGTGGCAACGCAAAATGCAATGGTGGCATATATGCCTTTAGATTGGACGGTAGAGGGCAGAGGGCCGTCTCACAAGATTTGTCAAGAAGAACCGGTAAGTGAGGCCAATGTATTTTGGAGGGCAGAGGGAAGTGGGCGACTGGAAGTTTTTCTCTTCCATTCCGCTCCTTTAGCCACGCTTCTTTCTCATCCTGCCCCATACACTCTCATTCCTCATCACAGAATTCTCACGTTGTGGCTGCATTTTTCCTCATCTCCAGTCAATTATCAAATTCTGAATCATCTTTAAACTTAAACTTTAAATTAAGGGTTTCTGATCGAAGGATCTCATGCAGAAATACAAGTTTGACCAACAGGAAGCGATTTTAATTACTAAAAGCTAAATGAATTGATTCGCGATTTTTATGCGCAGAGTTTGCACAGTTGATAACGTTACCTATGATTCATAATTTTTGCTTCTAGAGTCGGGTCGGACCAAAAGGATGAGGAAACGCTTTCTTTATGATGCTTTACTGAGCTATGGACCTGAGCTGTTGACTAGTTATTATATGATAGTGATCAGATCAGGTTCATCGACTCAGTGGATCATATCATACCACATCACATCACGAGCTAAGGAAATATGCAGAAATACAACTCTGACCAACAGGAAGCGATTTTAATTACTAAAAGGTAAACGAATTGATTCGCGATTTTTATGCGCAGAGTTTGCACAGTTGATAACGTTACCTATGATTCATAATTTTTGATTCTAGAGTCGGGTCGGACCAAAAGGATGAGGAAACGCTTTCTTTATGATGCTTTACTGAGCTTTGGACCTGAGCTGTTGACTAGTTATTATATGATAGTGAGCCGAACAGGCGCAAAGACTCAGTGGATCATACCACATCACGAGCTAAGGAAATATGCAGAAATACAACTCTGACCAACAGGAAGCGATTTTAATTACTAAAAGGTAAACGAATTGATTCGCGATTTTTATGCGCAGAGTTTGCACAGTTGATAACGTTACCTATGATTCATAATTTTTGATTCTAGAGTCGGGTCGGACCAAAAGGATGAGGAAACGCTTTCTTTATGATGCTTTACTGAGCTTTGGACCTGAGCTGTTGACTAGTTATTATATGATAGTGAGCCGAACAGGCGCAAAGACTCAGTGGATCATACCACATCACGAGCTAAGGAAATATGCAGAAATACAACTCTGACCAACAGGAGCGATTTTAATTACTAAAAGGTAAATGAATTGATTCGCGATTTTTATGCGCAGAGTTTGCACAGTTGATAACGTTACCTATGATTCATAATTTTTGCTTCTAGAGTCGGGTCGGACCAAAAGGATGTGGAAACGCTTTCTTTATGATGCTTTACTGAGCTTTGGACCTGAGCTGTTGACTAGTTATTATATGATAGTGAACGGAACAGGCGCAAAGACTCAGTGGATCATACCACATCACGAGCTAAGGAAATATGCAGAAATACAACTCTGACCAACAGGAAGCGATTTTAATTACTAAAAGGTAAACGAATTGATTCGCGATTTTTATGCGCAGAGTTTGCACAGTTGATAACGTTACCTATGATTCATAATTTTTGATTCTAGAGTCGGGTCGGACCAAAAGGATGAGGAAACGCTTTCTTTATGATGCTTTACTGAGCTTTGGACCTGAGCTGTTGACTAGTTATTATATGATAGTGAGCCGAACAGGCGCAAAGACTCAGTGGATCATACCACATCACGAGCTAAGGAAATATGCAGAAATACAACACTGACCAACTGGAAGCGATTTTAATTACTAAAAGGTAAACGAATTGATTCGCGATTTTTATGCGCAGAGTTTGCACAGTTGATTACGTTACCTATTATTCATAATTTTTGATTCTAGAGTCGGGTTGGACCAAAAGGATGAGGAAACGCTTTCTTTATGATGCTTTACTGAGCTTTGGACCTGAGCTGTTGACTAGTTATTATATGATAGTGATCAGATCAGGTTCATTGACTCAGTGGACCAACCTAACAGCAACATGGATGCCCATGACACTCCGGAAGTCCGAGTGAACTGTTATACAATTAGTGTTAGTGATTACACAAACATTAGTAGCTTCAATCAAGGTATCCACGTTTAAAAATTAGTAACGAATGATGACATTTATTCATGCTCAAGCTTCAAGCCGGTTAGAATTAAAAATCTAACACACTTTCAATTTGTAATTGGCTTTAAAATAATTCATTTCAATGAACGAATTCTTTCCAACTTCCTTCTTGAACTGTAAGGGTTGCAATCTTGAAATATCAGCACGAGAAATCAGAGAAATGTATCTTTTTCAGCATCAGTGCTTTATTTCATAAGATTAAAATTTTGTTTTGCAGCCACAGGGAGTCGTATTGTCAGCTATTGGCATTTTTCAAATGATGTCAGTTCAGTCAGCACTGCGGCTTCCTGCTTGCCTGCCCATATAAATGGATAATATATAACAGCCTACCATTGCCGTATTGCACAAAGCCACGAACTTTAATAGTAAGTACTTATCTTATCATGCTTTACATATCAGTACTATTATGTTTGAGGTAAATACATTGAGCTATTTCAATTGTTATGATGTGTATTGAGGTTGAGGTAGAAGGATGTGGTTAAACTTTTTTGGATTTGAAAAGACCTACACTTCAAACTTTCGGTCATGAAGGATACTTACTGATTCTTATTCTCCGGTTGATTGACTTTGAAATCAATGAATGGTTTTATTATCTGTGAATAGGGCTTATCTCGATGGGAGGTTGAGGACGGCTGCTTTTGGTGTCAAAGGAACGCCTTCTATAGCAAACAATGCTTCCGATATGACTTCATTCAATAGGGATTAAAAGGGATAATGGTTGGGTAAGTGGAAAGGAGGGTTTTGGTCACCTTTGTATATAATTGCAATGGATTCATTATTCTGATTATTCAAAGGAGCATATCGTATTGCTTTGATTTGAATAGGAACAACGGCGAGAGAAACCAGACCAAGTGTGATTTGATTTTGACAGGAACTCAATCCTAAGTCTCATCTCAAGCCACAAGATTTACCCGTTAGCAGAATTCCGAACGATGAAATGATACATAATATGCAGATATTAAGATGATTGCGACTCTGAATATTGACTAAGGTGAGCTTCAGTAACACAACACAATGTATTTTTTTTATTGTTAGGTGATGTGCTAGTGCTATGCACGCATTGATCGAAATCGAAACTATGATTAGGAAATTCAGTAATATAGTTCTCTAGTTGAACTTGTAAGAGTGGATACTATCACCAACTTCACGTTAGGGGGCTTTGATTTCTAATGTTTTTTTAACAGTTTTTGTTAAGTTCCATTATAAATATCAAAAAACGTGTCGTTTTGGTTTCACGCCTTCTTTACATTCCGTTTGTAATACCCCGTCCGTCCGACCCGTCATTAATTCAATTCTTACCCTAAATTAAATAAATCGTCCAGGTTTAAGGTTGGTCAGAATGGCATTCCAAAACTTTTTACAGGCTTAACAGGAATTGATTAGCGTTCCTGCTGCCCAATGTTTTGATGTTCTGTAAATTGTGGAATTTGAACGATAGTTTTGTTTTGTGTTAGGCAATCTGAAATCGGCGGCTCTACCGTATCCAGTACGCAATTAGTGAGATTTAACGGATTGATTAGAAAACAACATTTTCAAAGACCAAAGAAATGAAATTTTCCAGTACAAAGACAGACAACTCACTGATTTCCTCAAAATCAATCTTCTAGGAGGTCTACTTATGTTTGGTATGTGTCGTGGTCTCGTGGTACTTATCAAAAGTTCAGATAATATGGACATTGAGTACAATAAACAATAAATCAAGGAGAGATAAGGTAATGAAGAAGCTAAGGTTGAGTTAAAATAGTTAGGCTAGTTAAGGCAAGTAACTTCCCTTCCACCTTTCAAAAAAGAGTAAAATAAAAACTTGCTACTATTTTGAAAGTTACTTGAAAGGAAAAAGTTCAACTACTTTCAACTTTTCTTTGTACTCTTTGTATTGAATATCCGCTTCTTCTTTTGACACTAGGAACCAGCCGAGTTGGAGACGATATAAATGGGAACTGGACCGTGGAGGAACTAATAGTTCACTGGACCTAAAGTGACCGAACCTTAGGAGTCAACCCATGGTAAGGAACCCACTTTGCTTGTAGATTGAAATGCCGGATTTTGGGGTAATAAAGTAATAATATCATAATATGCTCTGTTCTCTAACTACACGCCGAGGAGACTCCCTGATTTGCCATCAACTCGCAGCGGCCGATCTCATACAAAGAAGCCAATAAGCCCTCGCCAGAGCAATCTAGCTGGATTTAAGGAGCAGGAACACGTTCCCAGATTCCAGTTTCTTAATTTTAAGTTCGATTGACACTGACACCAATCCCGTTTGCTAAAACTTGAAACTTCCTGTCGTGAAAGAACGTTCCAAGAAGACCCTCAGATCAATAGCCTCAATTGAAGAATTTCTGGGCCTTTCCACTAACCTCATTCTAATAGGTAAGAGAAACGTTGGACTTTTGAGCTGGAGTAAAATCATAAAATCCGTGTCAGTTAGTTATTGGTAGACTTTTCTGATCGGATTGGACATGAGACTGTAAAATGGCAGTCTTCACGAGTTGTCTTTTTCCTTTGATGAGGACTGTAAATGAAAGTGTGGATAAGTGGAGTTGGAATAAGTTTCTGAATAGAAGGCATCCACTTCCACGATTCCATTCACAAGGCCTAACTTTGATGATAAAGGGACACTTAACGTGGACTTCTTCAGTCCAGGACCAAAATATCCATTCTCTAGTCTCTACTTTTGTCAATAGACTTATTGTTGTGTCTCTGAAATTCGACTTTTTTTATAAATATATTTAACAATATAGAGATCCGGCAAGATGGGCTGTTAATATAAATAAATAGTTCTGAAGTCCGAGATATCATCGACTCCCCCGTCTATTGATGCTCGTCCAGCTTCTTGTTCGGTTTAAGCCATGATGATGTGTTGCTTCTGGAGATATATCCATAATGAGTATGGGGACAGGCGGAAGTGGCAATGGAATGGAACTGAAGAAAGTGTCAATCCGTATTCGTTCAAAAACCAGGTTTGTGAAATGTCATTTACGCCCCTTGAAATACCAATAGATGTTGCTACATCAGCGTTATTTCATCATTTTGTAAGATTCATTTGAGGTAGTCAAACAATTCAAGACGCTCTGTATGTTTCAGGACCCGTGACACCACTTATTTCAACATGGACCTTTCCAGACTATTGTTCGAACCGTCGGAGTGCATTACTACATTTGGAAATTGGGGGCGGGATTCACTATTCCCTTCAGTTTTCTTATGTAGTAGCGGACTTCGAATGGGGAGTCTTCGAAATACCTAGAGCAAGTATCGACTCTCTTCTGAAGGTCACTGTAACGGAAGAAATGTTGCTGTCAGGTCTCCCTCCAGATCAAGACTATCCTGTACTGTTGTCTTCAAACTCAGTATCTTGTTTGAACCCTCGTATCGTAGTGTACTACGGCCTGTCTGATTGTGGGGATTCCCCTGAATTCAATCAAACAGATCATAGTACACTTCGAGTGGGGAATATTCGCATCAAATACTATGTGTGAATTCAACTCTCAAAAGTCACTTCGAATGAGAAGAAGTTGCCATGCATCACTTCAGATCAAGAGTTTGCTGCCCTCCTATGGCCTATGAGGTCAGTTATTGTAAATCTACATTAAGTCTGGTATGACAGTCCAACGCGATACAGACTTTTTCATATGCAAAAATATCGTTTTATTTTTGTATGAATAATTATCACTGGCTAAAAAACGTACTTTTATTTTGTAACTAAAGACTTCAACGTCGTTTATAATCACCTTGTACAGTTGCAAAAGGCATCTTATTACTTTTCTTTCAAACCGAAGTATATTTCACTAGCCTCTGAACACTTCTAACAAAAGCTTCTGAAATATTTAATAGGTCAGGAATCGGACAGTAGATGTATGGAATTCGTGATCTATTCCAATGATGGACATATGGACTCGTATTGGATTGGAACCGCCTCGCGCCGGAGTGTTTTTACGCCCTATCTGCCTGTGTGGAATGAATGCGGATTCCCCGTTACCCCCAGACAGTTAGGGCGTTACAATATCCGAGTGCAAAGTCATCGAATCGAATACTGTGAGTGAGTTCGAATCTCAAACGTCACTTCGAATGAGAAGGAAGTTCCCATTTCTCCCTCCAGATCAAGAGGCGGCTGCTGCCCTGTTGCCTTTGAACTTTTGAAGGTCAGTAACCAACCAGTATAATAACTACATATAAGTAGAATGCCAGTCCAACACGATACACATTTATATTCATGCTTGCATATCATAATTATCATTTGCTAAAAAGGCTTTCTATTATTCTTCTATCTGCAAGACTTCATAGTCGTATTAAATTAAAATTAAATGTCCTACCGATTCAAACGGCATCTTAATCATTTTCTTTCAAAGCGAAGTATTTTTAGATTATCCTTAATGTACGTTCAGCTAAAACTTTGGAAATATTTAACAGGGCAATAATGGGATTCGAACGAGAAGGAAGTTGCTATTGGAATACTATGACCAGGTTTGTGAAATGTCATTTACGCCCCTTGAAATGTCCATAGATGTTGCTACATCAGCGTCATTTCATCATTTTGTAAGATTCATTTGAGGTGGTCAAACAATTCAAGACGCTCTGTATGTTTCAGGACCCGTGACACCACTTATTTCAACATGGACCTTTCCAGACTATTGTTGGAACCCTCGGAGTGCATTACTACATTTGGAAATTGGGGGCGGGATTCACTATTCCCTTCAATTTTCTTATGTAGTAGCGGACTTCGAATGGGGAGTCTTCGAAATACCTAGAGCAAGTATCGACTCTCTTCTGAAGGTCACTGTAACGGAAGAAATGTTGCTGTCAGGTCTCAAAAGTCACTTCGAATGTCGAACGAGAAGGAAGTTGCTATTGGAATACTAAGACCAGGTTTGTGAAATGTCATTTACGCCCCTTGAAATGTCCATTGATGATTTACATCAGCATCATTTATCATTTTGTAAGATTCATTTGAGGTGGTCAAACAATTCATGAAACTCTGTATTTTTCAGGACCAACTTACTCCAACATTGACCTTTCCAGACTATTGTTGGAACCCTCGGAGTGTATTACTATATTTGGAAATTGGGGGCGGGATTCACTATTCCCTTCAGTTTTCTTATGTAGTAGCGGACTTCGAATGGGGAGTCTTCGAAATACCTAGAGCAAGTATCGACTCTCTTCTGAAGGTCACTGTAACGGAAGAAATGTTGCTGTCAGGTCTCCCTCCAGATCAAGACTATCCTGTACTGTTGTCTTCAAACTCAGTATCTTGTTTGAACCCTCGTATCGTAGTGTACTACGGCCTGTCTGATTGTGGGGATTCCCCTGAATTCAATCAAACAGATCATAGTACACTTCGAGTGGGGAATATTCGCATCAAATACTATGTGTGAATTCAACACTCAAAAGTCACTTCGAATGAGAAGGAAGTTGCCATGCATCACTTCAGATCAAGAGTTTGCTGCCCTCCTATGGCCTATGAGGTCAGTTATTGTAAATCTACATTAAGTCTGGTATGACAGTCCAACGCGATACAGACTTTTTCATATGCAAAAATATCGTTTTATTTTTGTATGAATAATTATCACTGGCTAAAAAACGTACTTTTATTTTGTAACTAAAGACTTCAACGTCGTTTATAATCACCTTGTACAGTTGCAAAAGGCATCTTATTACTTTTCTTTCAAACCGAAGTATATTTCACTAGCCTCTGAACACTTCTAACAAAAGCTTCTGAAATATTTAATAGGTCAGGAATCGGACAGTAGATGTATGGAATTCGTGATCTATTCCAATGATGGACATATGGACTCGTATTGGATTGGAACCGCCTCGCGCCGGAGTGTTTTTACGCCCTATCTGCCTGTGTGGAATGAATGCGGATTCCCCGTTACCCCCAGACAGTTAGGGCGTTACAATATCCGAGTGCAAAGTCATCGAATCGAATACTGTGAGTGAGTTCGAATCTCAAACGTCACTTCGAATGAGAAGGAAGTTCCCATTTCTCCCTCCAGATCAAGAGGCGGCTGCTGCCCTGTTGCCTTTGAACTTTTGAAGGTCAGTAACCAACCAGTATAATAACTACATATAAGTAGAATGCCAGTCCAACACGATACACATTTATATTCATGCTTGCATATCATAATTATCATTTGCTAAAAAGGCTTTCTATTATTCTTCTATCTGCAAGACTTCATAGTCGTATTAAATTAAATTTATTAAATGTCCTACCGATTCAAACGGCATCTTAATCATTTTCTTTCAAAGCGAAGTATTTTTAGATTATCCTTAATGTACGTTCAACTAAAACTTTGGAAATATTTAAAAGGGCAATAATGGGATTCGAACGAGAAGGAAGTTGCTATTGGAATACTATGACCAGGTTTGTGAAATGTCATTTACGCCCCTTGAAATGTCCATAGATGTTGCTACATCAGCGTCATTTCATCATTTTGTAAGATTCATTTGAGGTGGTCAAACAATTCAAGACGCTCTGTATGTTTCAGGACCCGTGACACCACTTATTTCAACATGGACCTTTCCAGACTATTGTTGGAACCCTCGGAGTGCATTACTACATTTGGAAATTGGGGGCGGTATTCACTATTCCCTTCAATTTTCTTATGTAGTAGCGGACTTCGAATGGGGAGTCTTCGAAATACCTAGAGCAAGTATCGACTCTCTTCTGAAGGTCACTGTAACGAAGAAACGTTGCTGTCAGGTCTCAAAAGTCACTTCGAATGTCGAACGAGAAGGAAGTTGCTATTGGAATACTAAGACCAGGTTTGTGAAATGTCATTTACGCCCCTTGAAATGTCCATTGATGATTTACATCAGCATCATTTATCATTTTGTAAGATTCATTTGAGGTGGTCAAACAATTCATGAAACTCTGTATTTTTCAGGACCAACTTACTCCAACATGGACCTTTCCAGACTATTGTTGGAACCCTCGGAGTGTATTACTATATTTGGAAATTGGGGGCGGGATTCACTATTCCCTTCAGTTTTCTTATGTAGTAGCGGACTTCGAATGGGGAGTCTTCGAAATACCTAGAGCAAGTATCGACTCTCTTCTGAAGGTCACTGTAACGGAAGAAATGTTGCTGTCAGGTCTCCCTCCAGATCAAGACTATCCTGTACTGTTGTCTTCAAACTCAGTATCTTGTTTGAACCCTCGTATCGTAGTGTACTATGGCCTGTCTGATTGTGGGGATTCCCCTGAATTCAAACAAACAGATCATAGTATACTTCGAGTGGGGAATATTCGCATCAAATACTATGTGTGAATTCAACTCTCATAAGTCACTTCGAATGTCGAACGAGAAGGAAGTTGCTATTGGAATACTATGACCAGGTTTGTGAAATGTCATTTACGCCCCTTGAAATGTCCATAGATGTTGCTAGATCAGCGTCATTTCATCATTTTGTAAGATTCATTTGAGGTGGTCAAACAATTCAAGACGCTCTGTATGTTTCAGGACCCGTGACACCACTTATTTCAACATGGACCTTTCCAGACTATTGTTGGAACCGTCGGAGTGCATTACTACATTTGGAAATTGGGGGCGGGATTCACTATTCCCTTCAGTTTTCTTATGTAGTAGCGGACTTCGAATGGGGAGTCTTCGAAATACCTAGAGCAAGTATCGACTCTCTTCTGAAGGTCACTGTAACGGAAGAAATGTTGCTGTCAGGTCTCCCTCCAGATCAAGACTATCCTGCACTGTTGTCTTCAAACTCAGTATCTTGTTTGAACCCTCGTATCGTAGTGTACTATGGCCTGTCTGATTGTGGGGATTCCCCTGAATTCAAACAAACAGATCATAGTATACTTCGAGTGGGGAATATTCGCATCAAATACTATGTGTGAATTCAACTCTCAAAAGTCACTTCGAATGTCGAACGAGAAGGAAGTTGCTATTGGAATACTAAGACCAGGTTTGTGAAATGTCATTTACGCCCCTTGAAATGTCCATTGATGATTTACATCAGCATCATTTATCATTTTGTAAGATTCATTTGAGGTGGTCAAACAATTCATGAAACTCTGTATTTTTCAGGACCAACTTACTCCAACATGGACCTTTCCAGACTATTGTTGGAACCCTCGGAGTGTATTACTATATTTGGAAATTGGGGGCGGGATTCACTATTCCCTTCAGTTTTCTTATGTAGTAGCGGACTTCGAATGGGGAGTCTTCGAAATACCTAGAGCAAGTATCGACTCTCTTCTGAAGGTCACTGTAACGGAAGAAATGTTGCTGTCAGGTCTCCCTCCAGATCAAGACTATCCTGTACTGTTGTCTTCAAACTCAGTATCTTGTTTGAACCCTCGTATCGTAGTGTACTACGGCCTGTCTGATTGTGGGGATTCCCCTGAATTCAATCAAACAGATCATAGTACACTTCGAGTGGGGAATATTCGCATCAAATACTATGTGTGAATTCAACTCTCAAAAGTCACTTCGAATGAGAAGAAGTTGCCATGCATCACTTCAGATCAAGAGTTTGCTGCCCTCCTATGGCCTATGAGGTCAGTTATTGTAAATCTACATTAAGTCTGGTATGACAGTCCAACGCGATACAGACTTTTTCATATGCAAAAATATCGTTTTATTTTTGTATGAATAATTATCACTGGCTAAAAAACGTACTTTTATTTTGTAACTAAAGACTTCAACGTCGTTTATAATCACCTTGTACAGTTGCAAAAGGCATCTTATTACTTTTCTTTCAAACCGAAGTATATTTCACTAGCCTCTGAACACTTCTAACAAAAGCTTCTGAAATATTTAATAGGTCAGGAATCGGACAGTAGATGTATGGAATTCGTGATCTATTCCAATGATGGACATATGGACTCGTATTGGATTGGAACCGCCTCGCGCCGGAGTGTTTTTACGCCCTATCTGCCTGTGTGGAATGAATGCGGATTCCCCGTTACCCCCAGACAGTTAGGGCGTTACAATATCCGAGTGCAAAGTCATCGAATCGAATACTGTGAGTGAGTTCGAATCTCAAACGTCACTTCGAATGAGAAGGAAGTTCCCATTTCTCCCTCCAGATCAAGAGGCGGCTGCTGCCCTGTTGCCTTTGAACTTTTGAAGGTCAGTAACCAACCAGTATAATAACTACATATAAGTAGAATGCCAGTCCAACACGATACACATTTATATTCATGCTTGCATATCATAATTATCATTTGCTAAAAAGGCTTTCTATTATTCTTCTATCTGAAAGACTTCATAGTCGTATTAAATTAAATTTATTAAATGTCCTACCGATTCAAACGGCATCTTAATCATTTTCTTTCAAAGCGAAGTATTTTTAGATTATCCTTAATGTACGTTCAACTAAAACTTTGGAAATATTTAACAGGGCAGGAATGGGATTCGAACGAGAAGGAAGTTGCTATTGGAATACTATGACCGGGTTTGTGAAATGTCATTTACGCCCCTTGAAATGTCCATAGATGTTGCTACATCAGCGTCATTTCATCATTTTGTAAGATTCATTTGAGGTGGTCAAACAATTCAAGACGCTCTGTATGTTTCAGGACCCGTGACACCACTTATTTCAACATGGACCTTTCCAGACTATTGTTGGAACCCTCGGAGTGCATTACTACATTTGGAAATTGGGGGCGGGATTCACTATTCCCTTCAGTTTTCTTATGTAGTAGCGGACTTCGAATGGGGAGTCTTCGAAATACCTAGAGCAAGTATCGACTCTCTTCTGAAGGTCACTGTAACGGAAGAAATGTTGCTGTCAGGTCTCCCTCCAGATCAAGACTATCCTGTACTGTTGTCTTCAAACTCAGTATCTTGTTTGAACCCTCGTATCGTAGTGTACTATGGCCTGTCTGATTGTGGGGATTCCCCTGAATTCAAACAAACAGATCATAGTATACTTCGAGTGGGGAATATTCGCATCAAATACTATGTGTGAATTCAACTCTCAAAAGTCACTTCGAATGTCGAACGAGAAGGAAGTTGCTATTGGAATACTAAGACCAAGTTTGTGAAATGTCATTTACGCCCCTTCATCATTTCATCATTTAGTAAGATTCATTTGACGTGGTCAAACAATCCATGAAACTCTGTATTTTTCAGGACCAACTTACTCCAACATGGACCTTTCCAGACTATTGTTGGAACCCTCGGAGTGTATTACTATATTTGGAAATTGGGGGCGGGATTCACTGTTCCCCTCAATCTTCTTATGTAGTAGTGGACTTCGAATGGGGAGTCTTCGAAATACCTAGAGCAAGTATCGACTCTCTTCTGAAGGTCACTGTAACGAAGAAACGTTGCTGTCAGGTCTCCCTCCAGATCAAGAGCTTCCTGAATCTTCCTTGAAGCCTCGTAGTATACTATGCCCTGTCTGATTGTGGGGACTCCCCTGAATTCAAGCATGCAGGATCATAGTACACTTCGAGTGGGGATTATTTTAATCGAATCCTATGAGTTAATTCAACTCTCAAGCGCAAGCGTCACGTCGAATGAGAAGGAAGTTGCCATGTATCACTTCAGATCAAGAGTTTGCTGCCCTCCTATGGCCTATGAGGTCAGTTATTGTAAATCTACATTAAGTCTGGTATGACAGTCCAACGCGATACAGACTTTTTCATATGCAAAAATATCGTTTTATTTTTGTATGAATAATTATCACTGGCTAAAAAACGTACTTTTATTTTGTAACTAAAGACTTCAACGTCGTTTATAATCACCTTGTACAGTTGCAAAAGGCATCTTATTACTTTTCTTTCAAACCGAAGTATATTTCACTAGCCTCTGAACACTTCTAACAAAAGCTTCTGAAATATTTAATAGGTCAGGAATCGGACAGTAGATGTATGGAATTCGTGATCTATTCCAATGATGGACATATGGACTCGTATTGGATTGGAACCGCCTCGCGCCGGAGTGTTTTTACGCCCTATCTGCCTGTGTGGAATGAATGCGGATTCCCCGTTACCCCCAGACAGTTAGGGCGTTACAATATCCGAGTGCAAAGTCATCGAATCGAATACTGTGAGTGAGTTCGAATCTCAAACGTCACTTCGAATGAGAAGGAAGTTCCCATTTCTCCCTCCAGATCAAGAGGCGGCTGCTGCCCTGTTGCCTTTGAACTTTTGAAGGTCAGTAACCAACCAGTATAATAACTACATATAAGTAGAATGCCAGTCCAACACGATACACATTTATATTCATGCTTGCATATCATAATTAATTATCATTTGCTAAAAAGGCTTTCTATTATTCTTCTATTTGAAAGACTTCATTTTATTAAATGTCTTACCTATTCAAACGGCATCTTAATCATTTTCTTTCAATGCGAAGTATTTTTAGATTATCCTTAATGTACGTTCAACTAAAACTTTGGAAATATTTAACAGGGCAGGAATGGGATTCGCGATCTGTCACTTTGTGAAGTTCCACTGAAAACGGGCCGGCGATGCTGGTGTAATATCCTGATGTCCATCTCGACTGTTGGAAGATGAGGATACGAGGTTCAACATTCTTGGGACATTAGAGACCCACGGTCCACTTGTCCTCCCGTCTCGAAAAGAGAGTTCTAAGGAAAACTTTCCTTTCTAATGAGGAGAAATTTAATTTGGACATTTGGACTTTCTTCTTCTTCACGTCCTCCTCTTGATTTCGATCTCTTTTTACTTCTGTTCTGTTGTTCAGTGAGCTAGCTTTCGTATCATGATTTTATATTAGATTGAACTGGATTGTCTATTTCAGAGACTCGACTCTCTTCCGATAATCTCGAGATATGTCGTTTGATTCTATTGTATGTAGAAAGGTAATATAAGGCCTTCCTATAAGTTCTTGAGTCATTGGGACAGTTGAATGGGTTGATGGGTCTGTAGGATTTTAGATTCAACAGAGATCTAGATTGGATCTCTGTTATTTGGGCTTCAGCGACCAAGGTCTCAACAGACAAAAAGTGAAAACAATTGACTAGAACACAATACATTTTTTCTCTACCTGAAAAGGCAAGGAATGGGAAAGTGATGAAGATTATGTTGTAGTCTTGTAGTTGATAGCTTTATACTATGTTGGAACGGTACGGGGAGACAGGGAATGTGCTATTCATTTTGATATAGGTAGATATTTATAGAGAAGATATAAATTCATTCTACATTCTTTTCCAATTCTACAGAAATCTCATCTTTGACACAATAAGAATCTCATATAGGGACTTTATCAATGAATGCAACGGGTAGATTATAGTTGTTTTATTTTTATTGGATATGAGCGATGATGACTTAAATTGAAGCCTTAGTCGCTGAAATCGAAAATGACGAGTTTGCCATAATATTATGTTCTGTACATCTCGTACTCATGCTCTTTGAAGCCAATACGGGTTAAATGATTAAATTATATTAGTTCAATTAAATGTTTACTTTTGATGTAAATATATTATCTGTGACACTAAAAATGCAAATAAATAATCATAACTTTATAACCATTTTATACTGTTTTCGGCCTTTTGTATTTATACTGCATTAATTAGATCGGATGCGATAGGAGCTGATAATGTTTACCTAGATTAGGAAGGGCTGGAGAAGCACCTAAACGCAAATGCATTTCGGATTTCCGGAAGATATCATTAACTTTTGTAGCATAGCATCATATATTTTGATGCGGTTCACAGTTGTGCCAGGGCCGAAGCGACAGGTGTGAAAGGACAGGCGGATGTCGTCAAGACGGAAATGTGAATATGTAATTTTGCATTCATTTTATTGCAGGTATAAAATACCCAGATTTCTTATTCCGCATACCGAATTATAATATTCTATGGCGAGGTGAGGGAAAGCAAAAGCAAGTAGGCACATTATATGAGATTGACTTCCCTTAGAATATATCTTCAAATGAATTCATGGGATGTTAATTGTTAACAGGTCAGTAAGGTCAGAGGTCGTTCATGTTCCTTTAAATTTCTCCTAAAGTGAAAGGAAAATAAAATGAAAAATAATTCTTTCCATGGCTTGTGAATAGTGAATAGGTTCCAAAGTTAGGGGAAAGTAAAGTGTCTACTTGAATAAAATATTCGTTGATATGGAATATGGTACGGTAAAATGTTAGACGTTGTTGGAATACAAATGCCATTTAGAGGGTTTAGGAAATAATGCAATTTTAAATGATATTTTAGGCGATTTCGAATTCAATTTAATAGCTTAAATCAATGCAAATAATATATGTTAAACCTGTTGAACATTTGATTTTAACATTTTTATAATACGCGAAAAAAATATATATACAACCAAAAATACAATATCTTTATGCAATATTTGAGCGTTAATAGTATCACAGATAAAAGCGATTAAAAATGGTTAATATCTATCTACCCAAACAAGTATAAGATGTGTATGTTAACAAAATAACTGGCATAAAATAAACCTGTAGCCTATAAATCAAATCCAGCAATTGTCACTGTTCCAAGTGTGAATCATGATAAGATCATGACGAAAAATCATCAAATCGTCGATAAAAATCAAATGAATTTACACATATCAAATATCGTCGCACATTACGCTTTATTGGGCGAAATAAAATGCGACATCAAAGGTTTTTATAAACGGGAGGAAGAGTGATTTCGGGTATTTATGTGTGGGGAGTGGGGAATTATTATGGAGGCGTATTTCGTAGGATTGTATTTTTGGTTATTAAGGGATCAAATCCCTTATTTAATAGGAAGACCAACATCCGTCCGTCCGTCTTTATGACTCGAGAACGGTTAAACTTTTTCAAAGTCTTTTTCGAATACTTCATCATTAGGTCCTAACGCAGCGTGAGTTCGAATTTGGACTAAATCGGACACACCCCCTGCCCGCAAAAACTTCTAAACTCAAGACCCCTATATCCTTCATACGGATATCTACAACCAATACTAGACATGATACATCTTCTAACTATCCAACACATACACACGGAACCACCCCCACTTGCGCCGGGGGTGTGCCCGATCCACATGGGACAACTTGAGATTTCAATGCCAAATGAGGGAACACCCTTAACAGACATGGGACCACTCCCACTAACACCGGCTGGTGTCCCCGCGCCATATGGGACAACTTGAGTTTTCAATGTTAAATGACCCCCACATGCCAGGGAACGCCCACTGGCACCGGATCTTGCTCCATTCTTAACAAATTTACTTCTTAAATTCTTTTCGGTTGATTTCTCTTTCGAACGTCCGTTCTCGACGATTTGTGAAATAATTATCTTTGAAAGTAAAATAATAATAATAAGTGTGATTCATGAAATTGGAATTCGATAGGAAATTGGCGATTGTCACTCAAATGGGAACACAATACAGCTGCATCAAAATATCCACGATCACTCATATATGCACGATCATGGCTTTTGTCAATGAGACAAAGCACGTCCAGTCGCCCCCTTCCCCTCTACCAACACATCGGTCTGGAGGTTTCTAACGCACCCTGTCCCTTAGCAATTTAGCATAGCCAATACAGTGCACAGAGCAACTGCCTGAACTGCCTAATAAATCTAACCACGTCCTTTTAGGTACAACATACACCTCTACACTCTCTACTATTGCATTTCCATAAATCCCAGATCAACCTTTGACCTCTGAACAAGGGCTCACAATCAGAAGCATGAAGCATGTTTAGCGCACGAGCCATGAGCCCTTTTAGTTTAAAGTTTCGAAAAAGTTGAGACATGATAAGAATCAGAATTTACAGGAGCAGAAGATAAATATGGGACCACGTGTGCAATATCCAAAATGCAACTGCTGGCGCTGAAGTTCCTAAGACAAATGACAGTTTAACATGATACGTTGATAATATGAGCAACGCTGAATGACAACAATAGCTCCTTCTTGACCACTTCCAGTCAAGATTAAGAAGGGACTGTTAAAAGCCTCTTATCCTAAAATTACTCGTTACATTGTTATTTTAGACTAATACTAATCCGCTTTTAGGATTTAAAGAGATAAGGCGATAAGGTTCTGCTGAGCTGAACAATGCTGCTGATGATTATGATATGGATGTTGAAATTACGGTCACAAATGGTCCACTGGGTTTACTATAATATTTCCTAAATCGGTTTTTCGCATTTTTACGTACTTTACGATCTTCAAATTAAAAACAAATCGTATT
The DNA here is from genome assembly GCA_906901685.1 of Desoria tigrina. Lineage (NCBI taxonomy): Eukaryota > Metazoa > Arthropoda > Collembola > Entomobryomorpha > Isotomidae > Desoria > Desoria tigrina. The sequence goes on from CAJQTU010000015.1 coordinate 3,604,386, forward strand.
ATTGTTCACAATTCAACTAGAATTTTATAGTTCCTATTAATATGTAATATAAAACATGTAAGATGACAAATAATTACAGATTAAAGTCGTTTTGTCAAGTTAGAAAAAGAAGGTAATTCCAACTTTATTGCAACTGCCTAGTAGAAAAATAAAACATGAATAAGAAGGTAACTGCCACAAGTGGCCCTGACCAAACATAAACAAGAATAAGTAAGTCCTTAGAATGGCAAAAACTGATTTGCGGTGGGGTATTTTTCCAAGATGGTGATCATGCACGCATCCATCCACCGAAACTCATTCTTCAGCGCCAGCTTATTCCACAAGGACATCTCATGTAGATGGTCTTGCAGGATTTCTCGAATCCGATTGTTTTCCTATTGTTAAATTTAAGAACGAAACTATTTTTAGAAATTGTCATTATTTTGTCAAAAGAGTAGGGTGGAAGGCCAAGCTATTTATTCCGCAATCAATACACAATATTATTCAGATTCAGACGGAAGAAAGAGCATGGGTAAATGTAAACTGACTCGGTCGCGGTGGAATAATTTTGTCATTTCACATTCACTGATTCATTTCATCACAATGCACTAATACAAAATCATAATGTGTAATCACAAATGAACACAATTAAAATGGTGTGTAGTATTTTACCTCTCTCAATAAGGCGTACCAGAATCGGGCCCGGTATATACTCATTTCGGCGCTGAGGTCGAGATTATAACAATCCAAAGCCGTCATTTCGCTCATCGTATCAGATCCAAGATTTACGATTGGCACGGGAAGAACTAAAAAATCAAAAATAGACATAAAGGACAAAGTCAGAGACTGAAGACCAAACCGTGCATAAACCAAGGATTAAATTTAAAATCCAAAAATCTCAAAGTCAAAAGTCAAAATCAAGTTACAACTTACAAAACTTCGAACTTACAAACGAAGAACAGACTCAAAAATTAAAACTGATTTTTTACGTGCAACTGTAGCCAGAGTTTCAGACACATCACACATTCAACTGACAAGAGTAGTGCAACTGCAAACTGTGTGCAACGTAATAATAGCAAATAGTTAATATTACCTGAGTTCAGAGTTTAGTCCTTGAAGTTACAGCAATAGTTTAGGATTAGGATACCGGGTACCTCCTCCACTATCAGTTTTACAAATCACAATTCAGATTTCAGAATTGATCGAAAAAAATTCCGATTTTGATTTGGAATAGATTTGAGATTGATGTGAATTGTGAATTGTGAGTCGTAGTCGTAGAAGTGCAAAATAGAAATGGTGGTTTGTGGCGTGGATGGAGTCGATTGAGGGACTTGTGATTTAGCTGAGAAACCACAACTGGCCAATTATACGGAAAGGAGGGAATTGTTGAAAAATTTAAATACAAAAACAAAAACATGAAGCATATTATAGTAATAGCTTGTTATTGTGCTTCGTAGAATTCCTAGATATCATTCGACACTGCGAGTGTCCCTCTTGTGGTGAGGTGTATTAATTCTACGGACGATCTCATCGACTAAGATTGAAGATATCATCGAATAAATCAAATCATCCAATTTGGATTCCGCTGCACGAGAAATGGCTCATATAATTTGTAATTCTTCTCACGGTAAAACAAATCCTAAATTTGAAATTATACTTTGATATTATACTGAATTTGGAATTGCGGCTTTTATTCCCTGTTCCGGCATCCGGGTAATTTGGGTTGAGTTGGGTATCTGAACGTCAAACGTTGAGTTCGTGACAGGAACGATAGGATGCAAGTGCAAAATGATCTGATTCTGATTAATTGTGCATTTTTGATTTTATCATTGATTGATGGTCCTTGTGCTATTGAGCCTTGTGTGTTACGTATTGCATATTTCACAGACAGGTCAACGTTCGACGGTCTGGTTTTTAGGATGGTCGCTATTTCCTAAATAAAACAAAAATATAATATATGCCGTTGAGCATTGGTTGGACTGTTGCACACATTCAACATTCAGCTCAGCAATGCGCATCGAAAATGATGGCTCGCTGCGTTAACTGTGTGCACTAGATACTATTACGGGTCAGAGTTGTAAAAGTTATTTTAAAATTAACATTCAACTAAAAACTAAATTGTCAACTCAATGTGATTGAAAAGCGCAATCTCTAATCTCTATCAATATTAATCTTATCTTCAGTACCGTCGTTCGCTGGCTGTGGCGTCGGGTGGTTTGATCGTTTCTTAGACAGTCGGGTTCTTAGTAACCATATAACCATATTATTTAATTGTAATCTTGAAATTGTTCTCAGACATGGAGGTAAAGTACGCATCAGGCCCTTCTTCGCAAGTACAGCAAGCAGCAAGTCGAACGCGATCGGTTGGAGGTGTACCTCAAGAAACGGGGATGCACCACAATTGGAACTCGCCGGGGCCTCAGAATAGTCAAAATCGAATGCCACGGGACAAGTATTTAGGACAACCTGCTTCAGATTTAGCATCAAGCTCATCACCGATTCGTAACGTGTGGGCAGATAATTTAAGAGCCGAATTCAAGGTCATCCGATCTCTCTGTCGAGACAAGTTCCACCACATCGGATGGGATTGACCACTTCCAATTTTCTGAACTGTTCATTACGTCGGGTTTGGTTTTGAATGAAGAAATTCGGTGGATCGCCTTCCACAGGTAATGCATTGGCACACAAATTTACAAATTGTGCTCACATGTAACTCTGTAACTAATGATCTTGTTCGGATGAAATTTTATAGTCCATATGATTTTGGCTATCTCTACCGGATTCTGTCTGACCAGAAGCTGCCAAACACGGAGAGCGAGTTCCTGGATCTCCTAAAATTGTACTTTCCCTTTATGTACGATGTCAAGTACATGATGAAGAGTTGCAAATCCCTGAAAGCGGGGCTTCAGGAATCGGGGAGTAACTTGAACATAGACCGTATTGGACAACAACATCAGGCTGGAAGTGATGCATTGCTTACCGGAATGGCATTCTTTCGAGTGAAGGACATGTTCTTCTAAGGACAGATTAACGATGAAAAGTTCAATGGTCAACTGTATGGATTCTCTACCTCTTATTCTGGCGCTAATCTAGAAGATGAATTTTCTGAAGTCACTTATTACTGACTCTATCTTTAGACCAATAATAACTTATTTTAATTTTATTATATGCTTCTTTCTAATATCAGTTTTAATTGATAAAAAGTCTGAACTTATTGTGATTTGTTATTGTCACTTACCTATCATAAATACACCGGGCTACCGGTGACAAATTAAGGATGGTCTTACGGATGTTGTTAGTGATATTAATTAAATTAAATTGAATTTCCGACTCGGATTAAATTACAAATTAAATCATTACTTAATATTATTCTAAGTATAGCTCTACTATAATGACATAATCAAAACCCTCGAATGTTAGACGTGTTTTAGAGATAAATCCCTAAAGATAAAGGCTTAGCTTACAGTACTGCGCAGTCAATACAAAATTTGAAATGTGAATATCTAAACGCTTTGAGAATTCAAAATCCGATTGTGGATGGCAACTGATTGCAAGTTTAAAAACTGACGCTGCAATTTGCAGAGATTCCTTAATTCTGTGATTATGCATGGGAGTTGTGGGAGATGAGATTGAAGTATGGAAGCGCGGTTAAAGTGAAGGGAGAAAGTACGTCCAGTCGACTCCTTCCCCTCTACAAACACATCGGCCTCAAGGTTTCTAACGCACCCTGTCCCTTAGCATAGCCAATGCACAGACCAACTGCCTAATAAATCTAAGCAGATACAACATACACCTCGACACTCTCTACTATTGCATTTCCATAAATCCCAGATCAACCTTTGACCTCTGAACCAGGGCTCAGAAGCATGAAGTATGTTTACCGCACGAGCCATAAGCCCTTACAAGGGAAGGTTCTCAGGTTGGAACACAGGAAATCCATGAAACTTTTACTATGATATCTACAACTCATGTGAACAATAAAAATCGAAAAATTAGCTGCCCTAATTGACATTGAGTATGTTTAAATAATTAGCAAAGTAGCGCACCATGGAATATAAGAATGGGCAATTGAAGGGGAAGCGGATGGGGAGATCGGAGAATGAGAAAAGGAAAACGGAGGAGAAAATTCCTTCGCTCGCTCTAAAAGCGACTCCAGCTTTCTCTTCTACTTATAATTGGGTTTTAAATGGATTTAAATATTACCTACGACAATTCAGAAAATAAAACCATAGAATAGAAATAGAATTGGTACCTTTATGATTTATTTTAGAACTTTTATGTTTTGAAGATTTTTTTTTGTTAAATCCCACTTTTCCTAAGAATTTAAACATTAAGCCATTTTCATGCAAATTTTATACAACTACAATATATTGGTTTTATTATTTATCATTGCATATTGTATATAAATTTCTTTAAACACAATAATAAGGAAATAATATAAAATATTGTGTGGATTAATTTACAAAATAGGAATGATAATTAAGTCAAAATCGCAAAATATGAACTTTGCATGGATCAGAAAATTGCATATATATATTCTCATTTTGTTTTATTTTCTGAATTGTCGTAGGTAATATTTAAATCCATTTAAAACCCAATTATAAGTAGAAGAGAAAGCTGGAGTCGCTTTTAGAGCGAGCGAAGGAATTTTCTCCTCCGTTTTCTTTTTCTCATTCTCCGATCTCCCCATCCGCTTCCCCTTCAATTGCCCATTCTTATATGCCATGGTGCGCTACTTTGCTAATTATTTAAACATACTCAATGTCAATTAGGGCAGCTAATTTTTCGATTTTTATTGTTCACATGAGTTGTAGATATCATAGTAAAAGTTTCATGGATTTCCTGAGTTCCAACCTGAGAACCTTCCCTTGTTAGTTTAAAGTTTCGAAAAAGTTGAGACATGATAAGGATGAGTAATTGACAGGAGCAGAGCATAAAATGGGACCACGTGTACAATATGCAAAATGCAACTGCTGACGCTGATTTCCTAAGACAAATGACAGTTTAACATGATACGCTGATAATAATATGAGCAACGCTGAATGACAACAATTAGCTCCTTCTTGACCACCTCCAGTCAAGTTTACGAAGGGACTGTTAAAAGCCTCTCATCCCAAAATTACTCGTTACATTGTTATTTTAGACTAATACTAATCCGCTTTTAGGACTTAAAGAGATAAGGCGATAAGGTTCTGCTGAGCTGAACAATGCTGCTGATGATATGCATTCTACTGCTCACGGTGTTTCGATATAGGAGACGAGGGAAATTAATGAAATCCATTTTCAAATTACGGTCACAAATGGCCATTTGCATTAGGTTTACTATAATATTTCCTAAATTAGTTGTTTTTATTCCAATTACTGTTTGGATCAATGAAATGAATAGTTGCCTGACACTTTGCACACATTATTTAAACCTTGAGCAATTTTGAAGGAACAACTTTCTCAACAAAATTCTCGACTTTCTCTCCTTTAGGTTAGAGAGAAATGACGAAAGTTGTTGCATTGTGCCCTGGTTTCATGACTTTGCTAAAGCCGACTTTCTCTTTCCAGCAAACACTATTCTCATTCCTAACTCAGTAGCTTTCATTTTATGCAAATGTTTTAAAATGTTACTTAAGAAATATTATGCGTAAAACAGGAATATTTTTATTTTTAAACTCAGTCGAGCAATGGGAACCAATTCATTAAAAGCAATGAAGTACAGGCTCTCCGTACTTATTCATTTTTCAGATCTTGTATATGTATTGAATTTTCTCGAACAGCCCTGAATAAAAACAAGTCCATACATTGAAGGATGCCCGAAGTCTACTGAAATTCTAGTTTATGTCAAAGAATTAAATAATAAAATAATCCATCATTTCCATACAACTGCTGGAGTTTATCTAAAAAACACTCCTGCGTCCAGAGGTGATGAGCCGTGTCAAAAGTGATTTCCTTGCCTCGTCAAGAAATCTCGATTTTGAGGACAGACAATTTTCCTCGTCACAATGGACGAGGAAAGTTGACAAAGTCGACGACCCTTTGACTTTTGATATAACAAGACCCCTGCTGATCTCCTCGAATAATATCGGCCCTGAAATTCCTTAATTTAACAAGAATTTGAGGATTCACGGAATTCGAAGAGGAAACCAGGAGTTGAGAAGTTGTGAATTAAATTGTATCACAGCAGGACGGATCTCTCCTCAAACCATTTTCATTCCATTTGAAGTTCGTTGGTATTCGAACAATTTTAGAGCCTGTACGGATGAAGGATGGAAAAATGACTATAAATATTCTAAATTCAGTAAATCTCAAAATAAAATCAATATTTTGACATTAGCAATCGGAGAACTGATAACAAAAAAAAATTTTTTACTTTCATTTCATGAGAATTTTAGCCGTTTATGCTTGAAGACGATTGACATAAATATGGCTTCGTGGTTTGTATGAAAGTGAAAGTATGATATGATAGGATAAATGCGATTAGAACTTAAACCCAACTCATCTCACATTTTATGGTCTACATAGTTTGCATTAAAACGGTTCGGAGTTGTAAGGTGTAACCTTAACATTAATAGCATATTTTCGGTACTTTCTCCAAGTTCAACGTACTGAACGGCGACGTGTGTTTATTTACAATTACATAGGGTTAACATGGGATATGAATTTGACCATATTCCGCTCCCCGTTTCACATGGAAAAGCTAAATTTACGGTCACATTTCATATATAAATTTCATATGCCGGCAATGATAACATTTCAGCTTCGGACGTCCAATAATTCAACGTATAAGTTAATATCTTTCATTTCCTGTGTACATATTCTCTCCATTTCTCGGAACTCGGTATGGATTTACAGATTTAGAGCCAATGCTCTTTTTTGTCATGAATGGATTACAATTTATTTATAACATTATTATATTCATAACTTTAAATGAAGATTATCTTATCGGCTTAATCATACTGTAGTTATGTTTTGATGTCCAAGCGTCGGTTCGAGGTATGGGAAACAAAGTCCTGGAAGAATCTTTAATATCAGGCGCTGAATTTAGGCTCTCACTAATCATCCAATTCTGATCTTGAAGGTATTTGCAATAATATAGCCAGATCACAGATTTGCCCATAGACATATATAAAAATTCATCTATTTACTTCTATGGATTTGCCTATGAAATTAATTGCATACTCACTCCTCTGGTGTTAAAGGGTTGAAACGTCTAAAGCTTTTCTGTGTCCCATGAGATCTCTAGTATATGCCATTCTCCCATGCATTTGATGCATTCCATCTCCATCCTCACAAGACAGCTCGAAACTTTCAAGTCCACCCGAAAAATATTACCAAGTAAGTACTTAATTATTAATTAGTCAACTACAATTTAATAAATTGAAATCCTAGTCTTTAATAGTAAATCATCGTGTTTGAGGAAGGAGAGGAGTAGAGGAGGATATATAACTTCACAGTATAGGTCAGCTAAAATTTAGGCACCTACCCTTTGCCCTTTGCTGCAATGCAACAACCAAAACCAAAAGGTAAAATGTGATGTGTGTAAATTATATTAGAGAGCTAATAGCTAATAGCTAATTAATTGAAAATTGCGAAATATCCCAGAAATGAAAAACTAATTTCGTTCATTTTTCATCTCATCTTAGCAGATTTAGCAGAACAAACAATGTCCCAGCAAGTCACCTCGGCCAAGAACAACCCACCCAATAAGCCCCGCTCTGCGAAAGACTTTTTCGTCCAAATAGTGGGACCGCAGTTCACATCCATCGAGCAGTCCTACAAGTACCGGGCAACGTCCCTCGCGAATTTACTCGAGGCGACGTGGAATGCCATGGAATCGGAGTCAAGAGGTCCGTTTTTGCAGATGGAGACGAAAGACCTAAAAAGGTACGAAGACGAATGTAGTGCAAAGGAAGGAGCGTCAGCCGACGAGGCGTTGTCATCCAACGACTCCCAAACTAATAATTAGATTATGAGCTAAATTATTATAATCTTTAGTTATTCTGTTACCTCACAAGATCGGCTTCAAAAGTTTAGATTTCTAATAAATTATATGCATCTAAAAATATAAATATAATTTAGTATACTCCTTCCAAGGGCCCTATATAAAACCCCTTAGCTCCAAACTCGTCCCTCCATTTAGACTTATCTTCGACAAAGTCTTTAGTTCAAAATTAAACATAGCGTTAGGTAGATGAAGTCAACACCTCCATAATTCCACTCGTCGGAATAAAAGGTAACAAAACAAGGCTCAAAAATTTAAACTTCAACCTCTCGTTTTTTTAAACCAAATCAGATAATTTTGTTCCCTTTGCTAGAGTTGAGAGTAATGATCCCGAGTGCGAGGATCCAAACTCCACATTCATTTCATATGGGAACTTAGCTGGATGGGACGGATGTTTTGGAGGTTTGGAACAAGAGACGGAGAGCTGGATAAAGGGTCATGAGAAATGGATCTGTCATCCAATCATACAATTTGAACGAAACAAAATAGAATCGAAAATGCGAAAAATAGAACCCAACAGGGTATTCAGTTTCCTAATTTAGAGGGCCATTCCCCCTCCATCCCGTCCTGACGAGCTCTACCACCACCGCACCGGCTCCTACCTGCCAACACTTTCAATCACCAAAGTCTGAGCCAAGTCTCAAGTCCCAACGCCTTAACGTAATCCGGGGATCTGCAGGTAGACCAAGTTCTTGTCTCGTTTTAACATGAGAATATGACTAAAAACCATATTTGTATTATATGACTAGGAACCCGTGTCGAGGATGTCTCCGTGAAGGCCGTATCTGCGGAAGAGGTCTTATATTATATGATCCTCTCCTCCTGATGCTCCTGATGATCATCATCATCGCGTGTCTATTCAATGGAAGAGGGAAGGCGTAAGGAAGAAGAATCATCAGGGCCTAATCGTGTTACTTCCACCATTGAAATTGAATACCCCAGCTTCCACTTAGGGACCGACGTCTTAGAAGATCTCCAGCAGCCTTTGCATAATAGATTGAAATGGGCAAGGGATCTCTTAGCCGCTTTTTTCTTATCTTTTTGTCGGTCTGTTGGTCTAACGTGGACATTTGTTCGATTTGATATAGGTCCTAGTAACTACAGTCATCAGGAGGCGACAGGAGTGGAAGCGGTTTAGTTTACAGTGCGTTCTTGGCCGCGGAAATTTTTGGTGATGTAAGTTCTCTTGAATAGCGTCCGTTAGAAAAAATTATATAAGCAAGTCACTTTTGACACGTTTTTGTCGGTCAGGTCTCACCTGTACGTTCACTTTATTTGATAACTGTCTTACTACCACTTCTTCCTACAATCAAGAGATGAAATGAGTGTCTTGGTCGCGGAACGGCGATGTAAGTTTTGTTGGATAACGTCAGTTAATACAAATTATAAAAATCAGTTTTTTTGGAAATTGACTAACATTTTTTTTCATTGCACAGGGTTGAACTAAGAAACAACGTTCGGTCATAAATGCTAAGGACCGGAAGCGGTTTATTTTACACCATGCAGCATTTTGATCGCGAGAAAATGTGGTCACGTAAGTTCTCTGAATAACGTCCGTTAATGAAAATTCTAAAAGTAAAAGTCCATTTTTCGGAAATTGGCTAACATTTTTTTTTCATTTCATAGGGTTGATATAAGGAACAATGTGTCTCACACCATCCGCCTATCCCAATTTAAGGACTTACTTATCCCAGCAATTAAAACCAGACCATCTCAATGCACCACAAACTACTCTCTAAATTACCACGATCTCAAATGCAATCGGAGGAGGTGAAAAATTATTGTTCGGAAGCGTACAGAAGCTCCATTTCTATCATTAGGATATTATGGAAAGGACAAGGACATCTCCGTCTTCAGACATCCGCTTTCGGATTAACATTAGCCCTGTTGGGATTGGAACAACACGGAAGATTGAAACTCCGGGACTCTTATTCTACCACAGCCCCCAGCATTTCTACAATATCTAAGATCTCCTGGATTACAACGAGAAAAAACCCGATGTTGGATGTAAAAATAAATGGGCTGGGATGGAAGGGAAGTGGTTGGGAAATAATTTTTCGAGTCTGCATTTGTACAAATGTGTCTGTCATTCACGGTCCATGTTCAGGAGGGATAGTTATGAGTGAAAGCGGGTAGAGATAGCCGGAGGTGAAAGCGGTGGTGGTGGTCCCTCTAATACGAGATGATAAGGCGACAAGGGAATCCCCAGAATGCAAATTGGCTCTTTCAAAGAGATCCTCAACTTATTCCAGTTTTTTTTTCTTTTTTTCTTCATCTTTTAGGGGAGGAACAACACGGGAAAACATATTCATTTCCGGGGAGAAAAGTATTAAGATCTGCTCAGAGAGACTAACACGAAACACGAGGAGTCCTCGGCTGATCTTGAGGAAGATAGGCACAGCTTTCATATACTGATCGCTCTTAATCTTAATGTCCCCCGATTTTTCATCCAGATAACATCTTCTCGAGCTTAGAGCCGGACTTGTTCTAAAAAATCCTGGAAGGAAGCGAGTAAATTGGTGCAGAATGAGTTTTTTTTAGATTTGAGAAATTAAAACTTCCTAGGAACTGTAAGATTTTAGAGTTTTTTATGCTGAATATTAGAGAATAGGTTGAGGAATAAATTTATGATTATTCATTAGAGGACATTTGGAAGCTGGAAATGGAATGTTGGGAGGCGAAGGAAATATTAGATAATGGTCATCAAAATCCCATGTTCACTTTTACAGTCTTTAGATATTAAAGAGAAAGTCAGAGGGAGACTATGCTATATTATAAGAAATAAAAAAACTGGGATGGTGGAGGTGGCTCTACGAATCTAATAACAATTCTTCAAACAGACAGACTCGTATTCTCATAAGATTTTTACCCTTTAAAGTCAGGAAGGGGACTCTTTCCAATGTTTACCTCCTGGGTGAGTAAAACCTGATTAAAGTAGAAAGAACTAATGAGAATTTAAAATTAAAAACGAATTGTAATTTAAGTTAATTTGTAAAGGTACAGGCTTCGATATTGTAATTAGTGAAATTATTAAACTGTAAGGAAACTGTATGTAAATGTACCCACATTTCTATGAATGATGGATCGTTTAAGCTAAGAAAACGTTTTGTAATTTAATTTTTCGACATTGTCATTTGTAAAATTAATAAATTGACAGGCATCTAAACGTATACATTTTGGTCAATGTTTTTTTTTTTTTATTTCCACTGGAATTTCATATTATTTAAAACGTCAGTGTTTGATACTGATAGATGAGGGGTGTGTTATGTTGTTCTAAAATGTAATTGTCATCAAAGAAACTGTAAATTGAGCCCGTTATCCCAAATTTCGAAGTCAAATGAGGAAATGAGAGTGAACAGGGTGGAAAGTTCCCTTGTATGAAAGGGAAATTATGTAATTTACCGGCAAATATTACCCATAAACCTTCTTCTTCCTACTTTAATTTCATTTTATGCACACACGCTTTCTCTTTGAGAGAAGGGGTTCTTATGATACTAAAGTTAGCCATTTCCAAGTCCTAGACACTCATTCACACGCATGCAAATGCAAAAGCAAGGAACATATAATAATAACGCATTCACATACGTAGAGGAGATATTTTTTCTTGAGAAGATTACTGCTTGGATTCCACATCAAACTTAATCAAATTACTAAAATTATAAATAGCATCCAGTGTAATTATGGAATGAGTCTTGTATGTACTTGATTATACGTAGCCCTGCTTTATGCTGGTGTTTTGCATACTATTTGGGCATAATATTTTAAGGAAAATCCACTTTCTCAATCTGCCCCATCCGCTCTGGCCATCTCTTATTCATCATCTTTATCATCACTTCATAATAAAATAGATTCACTTTCACTTTTCACTCTCGATTGTCGAGAAGCTCAACGGACTAGCTTCACCTTCACCAGTACGTTGAGCTTCTCGACAACACTCTCGATATAATTATAATTAATTGGTTTACAATTAGCTACTCATTTAACTTTTACCTCTCTGAAACAATACTGTGACTCCCGGTTGTCGGAATTTATAAACATTATAGGTGATATTGCGTATTGATCATTGATCATAGCACATAGTATACAGTATATATACAGTACATCCACTACTTTGACACTGCACTGAAGATGAAAGTGTGACTCTCTTGTGGCGAAAGTGGATTTGGTTTGATAGATCGAAACGAGGATTATCGAAATCGATGTTCAAATGAGCTCTCTGGAATCGCGAACTAAGGCTTCAGCACAGTAACAATTTACGGTTGGTTTTTTTCAAAATATAAAATATACAATATATATACCTGATTTCAACGATAAAAATATAAAAGTGATGCATTTCGTAGTGAAATTAATTGTAAAATCTAATTGCAGAAGCTTGTCCGATTTATGTCTTTATCTTTCGTAAAGACAAAAGAGGTGAACAAAGCTACAGATTCCAGATTCATGGTTAACCATCAACCGTCCTATCGCCACTATCGCAGGATCAAAGAATAGAGACCCGGTGTGGCTTGGCATTATATTTCTTCTAATTCTTCTTCAAATGGTGAATTGTCACCTGCAAACACGGCCTCAGTTCGGAGACGAGAGTTTAAATTTCAACTCCGGTAAGCTTATCAACTGATCATATATGCATCATAATTAAAATTGATGCCAAGTAAATGCCAATAAATTAATGCTATCACCAGAGCCCAGGCTGAAGACGTCACCGTCGTATACCTCCAGTAAATACGACTCTCATTGACATTATACGGAGCGACCGGTACACGCAGCAACCAACGTGTAATCTTGACTCCCCTGACATGCCCCTGCTTGACTGCCCCACAGAACTTGCTTGATCAGTTCATTTGATGAGAAGGCCTACAGGAGCAATGTCGCTTTGAACATAAGAAACAGTTTATGTGAGCTAATCATATTGAATTTTGACATGTTGTTCTAATTACTTGTTTAACGATTTCAGCATGCAATGTCTCATTATACTAAACTGTTTTAGAGTGGATTCTTTGTTCGCTTTTCCAAATATTCCTTCAATGTCAGCAAGGGAATAGCTCCAAATCGTCATGATAAGACTCTCTGTCTAGTAGAGCAGAATATCGAGCATGTAAACAGACAAATCCTGGACCATCATGAACGGATACTAATCATTCTGCAAATCCAAATACCGTCAAGGAGATACCTTACTGGAAAGAGAGTTCAGAGGACGTCGTTACTACAATTTAAGTAAGGTTTAAAATTAATTAAAAAAAATAAAAATTAAAACCAAAAATCCCTTAGAATATTTAGAATAGTTAACTTGGTGAAGAGGACACTAACAGTTTGGCAGGCTCCCCTGCAATTAGGAAAATTTTTTGCTTACTCACTTTAATTTGTCTGAGTTTCAAAATATATATATTCTCTTACTTCTCTATATTTGGTTGTTTCTTTTGTTAATAATTCCAGTTAAAATTGGAGTAACCTTTCTTAACTTAAAGGCTGAATAGAATACCCTCCAGGGTTCCAGTACTATCAATAGCTAAAGGGTCCCCTCGCCGGAATGACCGATAAAATTTAATGTCAAAAATAAACCTTATATGCAATTCCAAATCAAGCTATTGTTCAAACTGTAGAAGTCTCATGCTATTTACTTCTTTTTTTTAATACAAATATCAATTCCCGTATAATATTACAGCCTTCTGACTGATAGACTTTAGTACTCCATTCTAATCCGGTATACCAATAATATTTCCTATAAAAAGAGCAGGTACAGAAAATAAGGCCTTCTTAGAAATCGAATGTGCGAAGAATATAAGTTACCCCAATCATCTTCATTCCAAACGGAGCAAGTTACTTAAGAATACGGTTGTGGGTTTATGGTCGGTGGTGGTGGTTATTTACTACCCTTCCTACTCTTGTCTATTTTTGAAATGTAAACAAGTAAATGCTTTCACTTTCCCCATTCATTCATCTCTATTGCACAATTGCACTAGCCTACTTTTTGAGGCTTGGAAAAAGCTCTTGAGTTACAAGTTCATGAGGGATGACTATTTTTCATTGTACCTAAATTCCCTTGCTTAAATTCGATTTTTAAAGGATGTTTAGGTACGAAATTTCATAAAATTTGGTCCGTTTCAAAAGAGGTAATAATAGGACGGAGGGTTGACTTGTTATTGTTAGTGTCTGATGATAAAGAGGGTGGGGGATGATGATGATTTCCTCAACGCAATTCAATTTCCTCGTCTCTTGTCAAGAATTCAAAGGACGGATGTAAAACATTCCATCTAATCATCTCATACTTCTCGGCTTCCATCGTAAAAGTTTTGTTTCCTCCTTCACTTTACGTCCCGTTTTGTCTTTTACTAACTCCCTGCTTTCAGTTGCAGAGAGACGGGGATCTTATCATACATACATATTTATTTATCCTCGTCTATGGTGGAGCAGAGATGAGAGATGAGATCCGAGCAACTTCATAAGAGTTCATAACCATCTCCTTGCAAGACATAGGGCCGAGAGGCTGACGAGAAGAGTTACGATTACGAGATCTCATTGAATATACTTTTATGGATTGCAGAACAGACGTGCAGAAGAGCCATGTGTCCCGATGCAAAAGAGATGTTTGTCTTGTGGATTGTGGAACAGAAGTACAGGAGCGATTTGGACTGATGCGGAAGGGACCGTTCGCTTGTGGATTGTGGAACAGAAGCGCAAGAGCGATACGGCTTGAGGCGCAAGAGATAGCGTCAAGAAGATGGGGATCGAGATACCAAGCTTCTCAATGCAATTACTCAGAACAGATATAAATATAAACCTGTGCCGTTTTCAATAAATAGATAAGGAAAATGGATATCAGAGCATTCTAATTACGAAGCATATCCGAAGATACAATTACAATGCATCGATAATATTACTGTAATAAATTGGTATCTGTTCCTGTTATAAAAAATGTTTGTGCTCATTATTGTATTTTAGCCTTCAGGACGTTCAGGACGAAGGAGAAAAAGGCATCTACTTAGTTTAATTGGACTAAATATTGTTAGATTAGATGAAAATTAAATCCAAAGTCTAATCTTTAAGCGTTGAACTGACATGAATTTTTAACTAGACAATGTGCAATTTAATAAGAATTATCTAAACATATCTGCACTTAATCCACTGAAATCTACGACAGGTTCCTGTAATTAGTGTTGCAAGATTAATACAATTCTGCTTGTAACAGTTGTATTGTAGTCGAGATGCCTCAATTTTCTTTCTGGGAATGTATAGAATCTATTCCCTTGGTATTTAATGTAATTCCATGCAATCAAGTCAGAATCTTTCAATTCCTAATGTCACGGCAAACAAAGAGGATCGACAAGCGTCTATTTACAAATGATTCCAGCTCAAATCATGTAAGTGAAAGTACGATGCAGTACGATCCAAAGTCAGTAGAATAATGTCGTTTCGTAGAAACATTTACTAGCTTTACTATACGATACATTTGATTATGATTTATGAAGGTCGAAAAATATGATCCGGAATCGGAGTCCGGCCTCCCTGCTTTACAGAGATTCAATCTCTTTAATTCCAGTATTTTTTTATACTTTCCCCTGCCGAAAGACCTGAGTCGGAATGAATGGACGAGATCAGCAGTCGGATCGGAAAATTAGAGTGGATCGGTTTATATTTAGGGATGATGGCAGTGGTGGTTAACGATGACTGAACATTCTACAAACTGTACATGTGTTGAAGGCTATACTGTTACCTACGTCGAAGTCGACATGAGAAATTTCGACACAGGGCTTCGACAGCCTATGAAAACATCGACATTGTGCAATTCTCGTCTTTGTTGAAATGAAAACATATTTACATAAGTTGCAATTTTGGAATGGGGAGTTTATTCCTGGAGTTTTAATGTGCGGTTTAATTTTATAAATACTTATAGTCGTAATCCTACATGCATGCGTTAAAAGAGATCAGTACATGGAGAATGTTTTGTAGGTCATAGATTAAATAAAGACATGACGCCCTCGTTAATGAACCAGCACACTCAACTCTAAATGCAAGATGAATCAATACGAGTTATGATGTCCTCATCCCAATTTTGGACCGAATTTTCACTTGGTGAGCAAGTTTTCTGGAAGGATTAAAAAAACGAAACGATTACTTTATTTCCTCAAAGGGTTGAGGGTTATAAATGCTTTGAAATCATGGCACAAGAGGTTATATCTTCTAATTAAAGTAAACTCATATTCAATGAATGTGGAATGTGGAATGTATTACATTTATGTTAAATCAGTGTCTATAAATTATTCCATATCGGTAGCGGACGGTTCGGACGTAGCCGACGCTTCCGTTTGAGCCTGTCGCTGACGCACTTGTTCCAGTTCCTCCTGGGTGGGTCGTGAGGCTAGGATGTTATATTCGGTATTCCGAGCGGTCGCAGGATCAGGAAGGTATAACATCCCGGATTCCACAACTCCCGTCCCTCTTCGACGCAGAGAACGCGTGGTGGCGAGGAATGTGGGTGGGTGGTCGCCCGGTAGGTCGTCCCGGTCTACCATTACCACTTCCACTTCACGCCTAAACCGGAAGCAGTTCTGGATTCTCTTTCGCATTCTTTTAAAGAACCCCATCTAAAAGATATCCGAAAATAACAAGGTGTTGTTTGTTGTTATTATAATTGGAGGAAATTTTATTCTATTCTAAAACTGTATTTTGAACTGAATTTGGAATTCAGGTTCAAAGTATAAAATGATGAGATTTTTTGGAAATTTAGCGGATTCTTGTGAATTGAAATAGATTGACTTTCTAAAAATTCATCTAAATGTTGCCTATTTTAGTTTTTGTGGGTTGTTCTGAAGTATTTTTGAAAAATATTATAATGGGGCGAAATAAATGTTTTGACAGGGCGAGAAAATAGTGTTTCAATTTGAATTGCAAATTGTATTCTTGTATTTTAACGATTTAAAGGGAATGCATTTGACAGTTCTTTATGAAAGGACCTTACTAAATAATTATTGATTATCTTACCTCCGGATAGTCCGGATAGTCACCTCACCTGTAAAAACGTAGAAATGTAATAGAAATTCAAAATATTTTTCTGTTATTGCGGATTTGATTTTGATAGCATGTAGCAACACCAAACAGCACCCGTCGCGTACACCTTACTTGCACCACAACAAAATCTCTCAATCTCTCACTCTCACAGACAGGAGAGGGACAGGAAGGAAGGTCTCCTCGAAGATCAAAGATTCCCACCTTCTATGATCTGATTGAAGTTTTTTATAAATCCGTTAGGATTAAAATTCTCCTACCACATAGAGACTATAGCTCTATAGATAGAAAGATATATACTTTCTCCTTGTCTTTCATAGACTTAAAAAATCAGTAGCTTTTCGAAAGCGGGGTTACTTGAGATGATTAAATCCTCCTATCGCTTAATTATCGATAGAAATATCTAAACCCTTAGCACAGACAGATCGAGACATGAAATCCAAAAGTACAACTTTCTCCGTTTCAGCTTTCAACCTGCTTAAATCATCAAGAGAATTAAATCCCGTTCCCTATTCATAGAACTCGGCTTTAAAAAATACATCTAAACTTTCACCTCCTCATAAAATGCCATCATCGATCAGTATTTTTTGTGGCCGGGGAGAGTCTCTATGTACGAGTACTTTCACCCAGACTGAAAACATTTAAGATCTTAAGATGAAATGAGAAAGATCAATTCCGGTTCCTCTCTTAACTTTCAGATTAGGATGAGGAGGAGGTGCAGTCCTGATTCTGTCAAGAAATCTACATACGTTGTACGTGTTCATAGAACTGTATTACGTGTTGGATCAGGATCTATTATTATATGAACCGTTCCTGGGAACGACTTTCCCTTAGAAATGAGATTTTTGGAGTTGGATTATGTATTTTATTATTTCTTCGCCTCACAGCTCAGCTTTTAATACTTAACTCGGAATAGGATTGAAAAGTCCGTGAACATGAACATTTTATTCTATATAGACAGAGACATGGGAGTGGAACACAATGTTACAATAAGATAAACAAGGTTAGGTTAGTATAGAGTTGGAGGGGAATTGCTAATCTTCCGTTTCTATCTGTTTTGGGGATGAATGAAATGAAATTTATTGTCCAGTCGTTAGAGATCCCATCAGATTCTGTTCCTCCAGATGAGATCACCTTCTCATATTAAATCCACTCCTTCTATTTTAGATACGTTTATTCTCCTACACTTTCACTCTCATCCATTGTATCGGAACTGAGGGCAATGAGATAAGATAACTCCAGTTTCTAAAAGTTCTTATGTACTTCTAGTAGGAGATATGGGGAATCTGAGATAAGGATCCGAAATTCTAGAAACGATTTCAAGGAATAGAGTTGAATTGGATGTTATTATTTTGATATCGAACGAGAGATATTTATTTATAGCTCCTGCATCTAAAGATTGGATTCCAGCGAAAGTGGAGTAGGGTTTGCATCGGCGTTAAAGTAGATTACCTTTGGATTTTAATTGGAAATGCAAACTTGGGGTGACGTCATTTAGTTTACAATAATGTAGAGTATGGTTGTGATTAATGGGCTTTTGGAAGGTTATATATTGAGTGTTGATTGGAATTTACTGGCAAAATATGTTGAACCTGTAAACGGGACAAATGTCATGTCGTAATTTGTCTGGAAATTTGCTCACGACAAGTGCACTTCAGCTCTTCATTTCGGTTTCGAGACCCTATTTTATAGGTTGAAAAAATGAGGCGCAATTTTAGCAATAACTTTTACCTCGCAATCATTTTGAGTCGTCTTATCAGAAGATCATGACACTTTTAATTATTTTAAAAAATACCGTAACGAAAAACAGAGTTGTAAGTAGGATTGAAATGAGAACGATCTCTCTTACATTCATAATAAAGAAGTAGGGATATGAAAACACTCAAAAATCATCAGGAAATATTTCTGCTGAAGCACAAGTGTTTCATTTCAAGTGTACTCAGCCGAAATTAGAATCCTTCAATAAATAGGGAGGATTAATTTCCCCTTCTAATTTCATCTCCTCGGGATCTCGAATGTGGAACATTTAACACACATGTTATATCCCTTTACCCTCCTTTAAATTTGCATAGTGAACAGGGAACTGCTTATTCACTTGGATAATTATACCAGGAAGAGAGATATATATATATCCATTTACTACATCTCATAACAAGGATAACGAACCAAATTTTAATAAACCATATCAATGGATATAGGAAAGTATCGGAGATGAATAACAGAAATATTATCCAGAAATGTGAAATCAATTATGAAAATATGTGATGATCTTGCCGCTGCGATAGTGTTCATATACCATTGAAATTAGAATGTGACCTTGAGAGTCATTGAATATGACCCCTGGGGGAAGTTGGAGTGGTCACACACATGTCAACCTAATTGACGTTGCGATAGTGTTCATATACCATTGAAATTAGAATGTGACCTTGAGAGTCATTGAATATGACCCCTGGGGGAAGTTGGAGTGGTCACACACATGTCAATCTAATTGACGTTGCGATAGTGTTCATATACCATTGAAATTAGAATGTGACCTTGAGAGTCATTGAATATGACCCCTGGGGGAAGTTGGAGTGGTCACACACATGTCAACCTAATTGACGTTGCGATAGTGTTCATGTACCATTGAAATTAGAATGTCACCTTGAGAGTCATTGAATATGACCCCTGGGGGAAGTTGGAGTGGTCACACACATGTCAACCTAATTGACGTTGCGATAGTGTTCATGTACCATTGAAATTAGAATGTCACCTTGAGAGTCATTGAATATGACCCCTGGGGGAAGTTGGAGTGGTCACACACATGTCAACCTAATTGACGTTGCGATAGTGTTCATGTACCATTGAAATTAGAATGTCACCTTGAGAGTCATTGAATATGACCCCTGGGGGAAGTTGGAGTGGTCACACACATGTCAACCTAATTGACGTTGCGATAGTGTTCATGTACCATTGAAATTAGAATGTCACCTTGAGAGTCATTGAATATGACCCCTGGGGGAAGTTGGAGTGGTCACACACATGTCAACCTAATTGACGTTGCGATAGTGTTCATGTACCATTGAAATTAGAATGTCACCTTGAGAGTCATTGAATATGACCCTTGAGGGAAGTTGGAGTGGTCACACACATGTCAATGTGACAGCCTATCCGATGGCTACAAGATAGCATTGGAATCTCAATTTGCCCCAAAATGCGCCCCGGGGTGCGCCCTGGGGTGAGTGGGCGTCGTCCCGCATGTGTCTACAACATCGTACGTTATGTGGCTACAACATAGCGCTGGAATCTCAATTTGCTCCAAAATGCGCCCCGAGGCGCGCCCCGGGGTGAGTGGGCGTCGTCCCGTTTGTGTCTACAACATCGTACGTTATGTGGCTACAACATAGCGTTGGAATCTCAATTTGCCCCAAAATGCGCCCCGGGGCGAGCCCCGGGGTGAGTGGGCGTCGTCCCGTTTGTGTCTACAACATCGTACGTTGTGTGGCTACAACATAGCGTTGGAATCTCAATTTGCCCCAAAATGCGCCCCGGGGCGCCCCCCGGGGTGAGTGGGCGTTGTCCCGTATGTGTCTACAACATCGTACGTTATGTGACTACAACATAGCGTTGGAATCTCAATTTGCCCCAAAATGCGCCCCGGGGCGCGCCCCGGGGTGAGTGGGCGTTAGACGGTGACGATATATATATATATATTCATGAATATGGTATGAAGGTATTGTCTATAGGGGCATGTAATACCACAATATAGTAGTACATGTAAGGTGGTGGTGGTTTTTTAACATTGGGGTAGATGGGCAAACCCCAGTGGGTGTGGTCGATTTCGCCCATCTTCGAACTTAGCCTGTATTACGATCCATAGGACCAACTTCTGAAAAAAAAATTTGAAAAAGTTGAAGCGTTCGAAAGTTAGAGCGCCAACAATGAAAATCGGACGGACGGACGGACGGACGGACGGACGGACGGACGGACGGTCACCAAACGTTCGCATAAAGTATCTCCGATACTTAATAACTGTTGAGCCTCCATCCACACTCAAAACATGGGACCGGGATTATTGGGGGCCAAATGCGGACTGGAATTTGCATGCTTTTTGGCCCCTAATTTTTGATAAAAGGGCCTAGAAAATTAAGGAATATAGATTCTTAAGAAAACAAGCTAAAACCAACGTCCATTTAGCAGATTTAAAGTTTTTTAAGGGTCGATCTTAATCGTAAGGGTTGAAACCAAATGCGGTCCCGAATTTACATGCTTTTAAGTCCCTAACTCTTGGTCAAGGGAATTGAGATTCTTAAGAAAATAAGCTTTAAATTGTTTCCGAGTGGATCTTAATCCGCAATGCCCGAAAACTCTCAAAGCCCGGGTATTTTTCCTGGTCAGGAATCCAGGCCCCTCACACCCTGTCATGCACTCCTGCTCGTAAACTTGTTCTTATACACAGAGATATTATTTCCTTCCTGAGTGCATTTTGAACTTTTTAAAGAAGGGAGAGGAGAGACTGCAGCTATTTTTTAATACTAATTTCCAACTCGGCATAAAATAGGGTTCTCCTTTACACTCTCTATAAGCCTACATTCTAGGCAGTTTCAAATCATTTCGAAGCTATAGAACCCATCCAAAAGAACGTAGAAAGGAGTGAGTTTTGGAGGTTGGAAAGGACTAATAAACCAGAGGAGAAATGCATTGTCTTTCCCCACGTATGAGTGGCTATAGAGACACTTGAGTTGTCTAAATAAGAGAGTACATGGGTGGGTATAGGGTTCCCTGGGATCGTATATTGGTAAATATAATTGGATGGATAATTGGAGAAGGGAGTGACGAGGGGAACAAGATTTCTGAAAGTCTTTTATTTTACTTTCCCTTCTTCCTTTCACACTCTCCTAATAAATCCTGTGGATATGCTCCCGGCTCAGGAATTAGCCAATACAGTTATAATTCTAATGGCTAGATCCTTGTATGTGGTGATGTCATATGACGATGAGACATCCCCCAACTAAATCATTACAAGACCTGTTCGTAAGAGAAATGACTGGCTGTGCGAATATGCGAGGTTTTGATAGATGTATTGGAGTCACTGCTCAATCGGCCGTATTTAAAATGCAGATGCTAGAGTCAAGAAACTAAGCGCCTCTGGTGAGAGCATCTTGCAGTTTAATGGCGTCCTTTAGAAAACAATGGCGACTATAACGCAGCTTTTAGCTGCTCTAGGTTCATGCACGTCGGGAAGGAGTTATGACGCTGTCTAGGACTACAGAGAATGTTAAAATGTCAGGAGATTCACCCACTTCCATAATTACAGAGAAAACTCCAAAAGGTCATTCGTAACTTTAAAAACAGATTTTTGGCAAGTATTGTAGATGAATATGTGTTTTGTAGTCTTGAGGATAAGCATTTTAAACATATTATTGCATCGTTCTTTGAATTTTTTAAAGGCTTCTGTTCCTTGGTGCTTAGTTATTTGTCCATTTGGGTCTTTTCGTTTATTTCTTCTGTTCTGGTTCCATATTTCTTCAAGTCATGGCTTATGATCGAACCCAAACCATACCCAAACTAATAATACCAGCAGCTCCTTGATCCTGGATAGTTTAATAACAAAAGGCATTTAGCATAAGCCCTCCTGCCTCTCCTAAATGAAGTGGCTATAAATATATATTGGAGGAGAGGTAGATTATGATAAGGACCACTGCTCCCGTCCCTTTCCATTTATAACTTATAGCTATAAATAGTACAATAAAACTTTGTTCCACTCCATTACAGGGACTAAAGTCCCTTCAGCCTTCTCTACCAACCATCACCGTCCCAAATACCCGACATTAATTCCCTACCCATTTCATTATTTTTACACTTGATCGGATATTATTCTCAATATTCTCAATGCTAGAATACTATTTATATATGATAGCGAGGGCTTGGATATTTTTGGCTTGATGGAATAACCGAACAACATGCAGGTTTCAATATTAATTGAATTTGCAGTAAGTGCCCTGGGTCAGTTTCGGAATAGGAATGCGGTGAGGAAACTATGTTGTCTGCATACCGTAAATAAATAAAAATCACACGTTTAATAAGGAATTGAGTTTTTTAAATCCTCTGCAAATTCTTTGAGCTTTCAAACTTTTTCTTCAAGATAGCATGAAAAAATTTGACGGTTTAAATGAATTTAAGAAAAAAATCGAGATATTTGACAACTTCGAGGCAAGATCAGGAAATATTCAGACAACAAGGTCCAAATTTCTCTGATTTCCTGATTTCCCAAAAGTTCAATTCCCGAGTATCTTCACCAGCATTTCAATAAGTTTTATAAAATACTCAAATACACTATGTTAAGATAATAAAAATCTATTCAGTAATTTTTCAACCTATTTACAATGCAGACATCTACTTCAACGAAGATATAATACTATTTCGGGAATGCTCTATTCAGAGAATTCCTTTAAATTTTGCACATTTTATCTGTAAAAATCCATTGTTTGGCTGGAGATATTGAAATGCGGAACTCTTTGTCATCTTTGATCCCATCATTTGCAAAGAAATCAATCCCACGACGCCTTTTTCTGTCTCGGCTCGTGTTTTCCGTCAGAAATTTCCAATCACATAGCTGAGTACATGAAGGAGACTAGAGGATAATCTGCATCCAGTCAATCCTTGGTTGGCTCGTACTTATCTTAAACAAATACACCTTCGTCTCGTCTCCACCAAAGGAGAGGAAGTCGTGGGACTTAAAAATCCCAACCCATCAGAGAGACGAACCCTCGAGAGCCAGCCAAAAGGTCGTAAATTGTAAAGCCAAACCTCGGGAGAAGCTCTTTTTAAGACGTCTGAACCACCTACGGCTTTCATCTTCATCAGGTTCGGTTTGGGATCTCGAGACAAATATGGGGAAAGTAGGACGGGCTCATTTCCTCCTTCCTTTTACCCTTCAAATCCACAAGTAAACAAACTTTACATATTTTTATAACCCAACCTGCCGATATCTTCCTTATCTACATACGCTAAGGATATTCTTTCAATATATCTCTACGTTGAGAGATACTCTATTCCGAACTGACGGAGCTATTGATAGGAAGGAGTCTGAAACCAAGATTTTCCATCACACACGCATCATCGACAATTGACATCCCGAACAGTGGAACTTGACGATGTGATCATTCAAAGTTTAAGAAAATCCTTGTTAAATTAATGGTTTTTAATTTTAGTTGTAGTCGTTAAGGAGAGCACAATATTTAGGAACGCTATTTGTTAGCCGGATTCTTTGCTATTTTCATGTAATGCTCTATATACTCTAGATCATTTGTTGAGGTTTTCTGTAGTTTTTCATCAATGCCAACATCCCAAGCAAGAACCTTCATTTTCTAATTCGCCAGGAAGAGGTAGAGTTCTGTAATAGGCCTAGTGAGCATGGAGCTTAACGATGTGTTCATTCAAAATTAGAGAACCCCCTTAATAAATACTTAAAAAAAAAACGCATTGACATCGAATTCGAAACAACAGAATCAAATACTTAACTGCTTTTGAATCAATAGCTAAAAAATTGTAGTTCAAATGCCTTACTTGATTCCATGAAATGTATCCAAAGGAGAAATGTACTTTCTCCGGGGATTGGAAGATGATCTAAAGAATCAGTATTTTCAGCTCCTTATATCGAAATAAAATGGAACGTGTGTTGGTTTCTCTGTCTCTGGTTCTCCTGTCATCACTCCGTATTATCATCCAATATTCCGAACCTCCAACTCATATCCTCTCGTTTAAAGGTTTGAATTGGAACTTGACTCGGAAGACTGACTCTGCCGAGTTACTTTAATAAAGATATGAATAGGATTCCATATATCTTTCTACACGCTCCCTACCTCCTGCAAACAAACCTATAGTACAAAGGTATATTATGTGTCTATGCATATTATTAGAAATTATATCGGAGCTAGGCCGAACCCTTGACAATCACATATTACTTCGGAGGGGCATTGTATGTAGCCTCGTCTCATCATTGTTTGGCGACTTTCTCATCCATTCAGTCCTCCTTCTACTTGAGAGGAGATTCCATTGGAAATTGGAGTGCAGATCTCCAGAAATATTAGAAGAGAAGATCGGTAGAGATAGATACGGAGCTAAAAATGAGACAGAGACACTGGGATCTCTACCTGACTATCTTTCTGGATTGAGGACATATGAAGGAAGTTACAGGGTGTTTCAATGATTTTAAAAAAATGGGTGAGAAATCTTATGGAGTATACCTTGAGCGTGAGAAAATTAAAATTAAATCCAGACATTGATTCTTCGAAAAATATCACCAAACAAAAATACATCCCACCCCTTCAGGTCATAATAGCAACATTCTCACTCAAGGGATCAAAAACAGCCCTGTGGCTCAAGCCGGTAAACAAGGGTTGTAGCACCCTGTAAATAAATCCATATCTACGGATTCTACTTTCTCCAAACCTTCCGAGACCAGAACCATTCTCTTTTGCAAAGATTGACTTCGTGCAAAGTGAATACAGAAGCTCATGATCTGCCTGGTTCCCTTCATTTCCATTTCCAGAATTCCGAAATATCGAAGAAAACGTCCAAACGATCCAGCAGATTGGCAGAAATATTCCCACCTACGCGTAATATTTACAATCAGAAACATAGCTTCTCTCTACCAATCTACAGTCACGACTCCTTAAACATTTTTTAATGTGCCCTATCCATTTCTACTCGGAAAGTAACATTTAAACCGAGGAACCTTAAAGTCTCGAGGATAATCGAAGCCAGCCTCATCAAAATCATCATCAACATCTCCGGTTTTAGTTGGTTTAACTGAAACGTTCAAGTTGTCCTTATTCCAAATTCCTAGGGAAAACAATGGATGAAGAGGGGAGAATAAGACTTGTTCCTCAAAAGAAATGATAAGTTTTTCTTGCTCCGAGGTGGAAGAAAGTTGTAGAAAGTTGGTTCCTAAAGTGAGTTCCTTGAGTCTGGGTGGAATTGGTCTATGGTTGAGCAGAAACTCGTGTTCAGGTCTAATAAAGCAGATAATTGTGCCCAATTTCTTTCACATCTTATGACTCAAACCAAAACCCCCTTCTCCTAAGACAAGAATCTCATATTATGCCAGCTTTAACTGTCGGGAATTTTTTTAAGATATAGAACCATCTGCACAGATCTCTACAGGTCAAGGTAAAAGGTAACTAGACTATGCTTTTCGTTTTGTCCGCTTCCTTGCCGTACTAATATTATGCCGTTTTAAATAAATTATTATAAAAAGGAATATGCCACTTTCAATATTGATTATGATGATTTCATAAAAAGTCTTAAATTTTTATAGATCTGACAATTGTATGTGATTTATTTTGCAAAATCAAGTTTTACAAATAAATATCAAATAAATTACGGAAGAAGTTCAAAGGTCTAATCACTTTAATCATCGGCCCAGTCGCAGTCCTCGTCGATGAACTCCCTGTCGAGGCCTGGCTTGCCAGCCGGACTACCAAGCAATGCATCGCTTCCAGCCTGATGTTGTTGTCCATCACGGTCAATGTTCAAGTCGCTTGTCAATTCCTGAAGCCCCCCTTTCAGGTATCTGCAATTCTTCATCATGTACTTGACATCTCACAAGGGAACATTCCCAACTGTACCACCCCGATATTTTTCAAACCGGTCTCATTCGAAAGAGGAATTTAAATAATGAAACTTTGATATAGGAACTTTGGGTGCATAAAATATATTTGACCTTGTAAAGTAGGTCGGAAGGACCTAGGGTGGGCGCTATTTCATAGATTCCTATAGCAAATCCCCGTTTAGATTTTGCGAAAAGGCTGGTTCAGCGCAATACTAATTTGGGGGTTCCTCCAATGTTAGCTCCCTATCTCAATCGCGACTTTTCAGGGAAAAGTGATGAAAAAGGGAGAACTCGACTTTCTCCTCTTTCTCTCCTTCTCGCCCATTCAGATTTTTAACGTTAAGCGCACGGTTCCTGAGCTTCCGACCTACTTTACAAGGTCAAATATATTTTATGCACCCATAGTTCCTATATTAAAGTTTCATTATTTTAGTTCCTCTTTCGAATGAGACCGGTTTGAAAAATATCGGGGTGGTACAGTTGGGAATGTTCCCTTGTCAGATGAAGGGAAAGTACAGCTTTAGGAGATCAAGGAACTCGTTCTCCGTGTTTGGCAGCTTTCGGTCACACAGAATCCGGTAAAGATAGCCAAAATCATATGGACTATAAAATTTCATCAGAACAAGATCATTAGTTACAGAGTCACGGCTTTGTGAGCACAATTTGTAAGTTTATGCGACAATGCATTACACGTGGAAGGTGATCCACCGAATTTCTTCATTCAAAACCAAACCCGACGTAATGAACAGTTCAGAAAATTGGAAGGGGTCAATCCCATCCGAGGCATTCTGGAATTCTGCAGCAGCGCCATGCTGTCTTCAGCGTACATGTCCTCTTTGATCTCCAATTTGAAGTTAAATTGCCAAGTACAAGTCCCTGCAGCCGGATTCCCATGCTCGTCGATAAGCGTTAGGCCGAGTTGAATGAGACGGAGGACGTCACAGTTGAGCTTAAGGAGTTCTTATCGATATTCCGAGGGGGTTTTGAAGGTATGAATTGGTCGGAGGACAATTGCAGGAAACTCCGTGTCCATCTCGATGTAGTGGAACTTGTCTCGACAGAGAGATCGGATGATCTTGAATTCGGCTCTCAAATTATCGGCCCACCCGTTACGATGTTACGAATAGGTGAGTTTGATACTAAATCTGGAGTAGATTGTCCTAAATACTTCCGGTACTTGTCCGGTGCCATGAGAGGTTGACTATTCTGAGGCCCCGACGAGTTCCAATTGTGGTGCATCCCCGTTCACCGTTTCTTCAGGTACACTTCCAACCGATCGCGTTCAACTTCTATCTTGCTATACGTGCCAAGAAGGGTCGGATGCGTTCCTTCCCACCATGTCTGAGAACAATTTCAAGATAACAATTAAATAATATGGTTACTAAAAAAAACTGACTGTCTAAGAAACGATCAAACCATCCGACGGTACTGTTAAGATAAGATATAGAGTAGAGATTACAGATTGCGCTTTTCAAACACATTGAGTTGGCAATTTAGTTTTTAGTTGAATGTTAATTTTAAAATATTTTTTACAACTCTGAGTGTCTACTGCACAGTGGACACAGTTGCAGCGAGCCATCATTTTCGATGCGCATTGCTGCATGTATGCAACAGTCCAACCAATGCACAATGTCATACATTATATTTGTTGTTGTATTTAGGAAATAGCGAAGAATCAGACATTGTCCATCGGCCATCCTAAAAGCCCGACCCTCGAACGTTGACCTGTCTGTGAAATATGCAATACGTAACACGCAAGGCTCAATAGCACAAGGACCATCAATCAATGATAAAATCAAAAATGCACAATTAATCAGAATCAAATATCATTTTGCACTTGCATCCTATCGTTCCTGTCATGAACTCAACGTTTGACGTTCAGATACTCAACCCAACCCAAATTACCCGGATGCCGGAACTCGGAATAAAAGCCGCAATTCCAAATTCACAATTAATTGAAATGCAAAATGAAAAATTATACGCAAGTATAATTTCAAATTTAGGATTTGTTTATTTGTTACCAATTTAATCTACATGGCCCTTTGAATTAACACTGTCTAAACTTATTACTGTGAGAAGAATTACAAATTATATGTGCCATTTCTCGTGCAATGGAAACCAAATCATTGGATGATTTGATTTGTACGATGATATCTTAGTCGATGAGATCGTCAGAATAAATACACCTCACCACAAGAGGGACACTCGCAGTGCCTAATGATATCAAGGAATTCTACGAAGCATAAGCTACATGTTTTTGTTTTTGTATTTAAATTTTTCAACAATTCCCTCCTTTCCGTATAATTGGCCAGTTGTGGTTTCTCAGCTAAATCACAAGTCCCTCAATCGGCTCCATCCACGCCACAAACCACCATTTCTACTTTGGACTTCTACGACTCACAATTCACATCAATCTCAAATCTATTCCAAATATTTCCAAATCCAAATCGGAATTTTTTTCGATCAATCAGAAAAATCAGTTTTAATTTTTGAGTCTGTTCTTCGTTTGTAGTTCGAAGTTTTGTAAGTTGTAACTTGATTTTGACTTTGAGATACAACATTTTGGATTTTAAATTTAATCAGCTTGGTTTATGCACGGTTTGGTCTTCAATCTCTGACTTTGTCCTTTCTGTCTATTTTTGATTTTTTAGTTCTTCCCGTGCCAATCGTAAATCTTGAATCACAAGATGAGCTTAATGACGGCTTTGGATTGTTATAATCTCGACCTCAGCGCGGCTCCCGAAATGAGTATACACCGGGCCCGATTCTGGTACGCCTTATTGAAAGAGGTAAAATACTACACACCATTTTAATTGTATTTTATATTATTCATTTGTCGTTATGATTTTGTATCGTGATGTAATGAAACGAATCAGTGAATGTAAAATGACACAATTATTCCACCGCGACCGAGTCATTTTACATTTACCCATGCTCTTTCTTCCCTCTGAATACTATTGTGTATTGATTGCGGAATAAATAGCTTGGCCTTCCACCGCCCGTACTCTTTCATCTTTTGACAAAATAATGACAATTTCTAAAAATCGTTTCCTTCTTAAATTTAACAATAGGAAAACGAAAGGATTAGGAAAATCCTGCAAGACGATCAACAAGACTTGACCTTGGGGAATAAGTTTGCCCTATTGTATCAGGTTTATTTGATGGAGGGGTGTATGATTACCATCATGATAAAAAACCCCGGCGCAAATGTGCCTTTGCCCACGCTACTCTAAGGCCTAAGGACTTATTTATTCGTCATTATGTTTGGTCAGGGCCACTTGTGGCAGTTACCTTCTTATTCATGTTTTATTTTTCTACTAGGCAGTTGCAATAAAGTTGGAATTACCTTCTTTTTCTAACTTGACAAATGACTTTAATCTGTAATTATTTGCTATCTTATATATATTTTATATTACATATCAATCAGGAACTTTAAAATTCTAGTGACGGGTGTACACTCTCATAAAATTGTGAACAATAATAAGATTTTTTTAAATTTGAAGATCGTAAAGTACTTAAAATGCGAAAAATCCGAGAAAACCGATTTAGGAAATATTATAGTAAACCCAATGGAGCATTTGTGACTGTAATTTCAACATGGATATCATTCATTCCCTCGTCTCCTATATCGAAACACCGTGTAGAATACATATCCTCACCAGCATTGGTCAGCTCAGCAGAACCTTATCGCCTTATCTCTTTAAATTCTTAACGCAGATTAGTATTAGTCTAACATAACAATGTAACACAATTTTAGGATAAGAGGCTTTTAACAGTCCCTTCGTAATCTTGACTTGACTGGATGTGGTCAAGAAAGAGCTATTGTTGTCATTCAGCGTTGCTCATATCAGCGTATCATGTTAAACTGTCATTTGTCTTAGGAACTTGAGCGTCAGCAGTTGCATTTTGCATATCGCACACGTGGTCCCATATTTATCCTCTGCTCCTGTCAATTCTCATCCTTATCATGTCTCAACTTTTTTGAAACTTTAAACTAAGGGCTCATGGCTCGTGCGCTAAACATGCTTCATGCTTCTGAGTTCTGGTTCAGAGGTCAAAGGTTGATCTGGGATTTAAGGAAATGCAATAGTAGAGAGTGTAGAGGTGTATGTTGTACCTAAAAGGACGTAGTTAGATTTATTAGGCAGTTGCTCTGTGCACTGCATTGGCTATGCTAAGGGACAGGGTGCGTTGGAAACCTTGAGGCCGATGTGTTTGTAGAGGGGAAGGAGTCGACTGGACGTACTTTCTCCCTTCACTTTAACCGCGCTTCCATACTTCAATCTCATCTCCAACAACTCCCATGCATAATCACAGAATTAAGGAATCTCTGCAAATTTCAGCGTCAGTTTTGAAACTTGCAATCAGTTGCCATCCACAATCGGATTTTGAATTCTCAAAGCGTTTAGATATTCACAATTTCACATTTCAAATTTTGTATTGACTGCGCAGTACTGTAAGCTAAGCCTTTATCTTTAGGGATTTATCTCTAAAACACTTCTAACATTCGAGGGTTTTGATTATGTCATTATAGTAGAGCTATACTTAGAATAATATTAAGTAATGATTTAATTTGAAATTTAATCCGAGTCGGAAATTCAATTTTTATTTAAATGTAATATCACAAACAACATCCGTAAGACCATCCTTAATTTGTCACCGGTAGTCCGATATATTTATGATAGGTATGACAATAAAAAATCACAATAAGTTTAGACTTTTTATCAATTAAAAGTGATATTAGAAAGCAGCATATAATAAAATTACAATAAGTTATTATTCGGCTAAAGAAAGAGTCAGTAATAAGTTACTTCAGAAAATTCTTCTTCTAGATTAGCGCCAGAATAAGAGGTAGAGAATCCATAGAGTTGACCATTGAACTTTTCATCGTTAATCTGTCCTTCGAAGAACATGTCCTTCATACGAAAGAATGCCATTCCGGTCAGCAATGCATCACTTCCAGCCTGATGTTGTTGTCCAATACGGTCTATGTTCAAGTTACTCCCCAATTCCTGAAGCCCCGCTTTCAGGGATTTGCAACTCTTCATCATGTACTTGACATCGAACATAAAGGGAAAGTACAATTTTAGGAGATCCAGGAACTCGTTCTCCGTGTTTGGCAGCTTCTGGTCAGACAGATTCCGGTAGAGATAGCCAAAATCATAATGACTATAAAATTTCATCCGAACAAGCTCATTAGTTACAGAGTTACATGTGAGCACAATTTGTAAATTTGTGTGCCAATGCATTACCCGTGGAAGTTGATCCACTGAATTTCTTCATTCAATACCAAACCCGACGTAATTAGCAGTTCAGAAAATTGGAAGGGGTCAATCCCATCCGAGGCATGACGCTTGAACTCCAGACCGGAATTCTGCAGCAGCACGATGCTGTCTTCAGCGTACATGTCCTCTTTTAAGTCGAACTTGAAGTTGAATTGCCAAGTACAAGTCCCTGCAGGCGGATTTCCATGTTCGTCGAGAAGCGTTAGCCCGAGTTGAATGAGACGGAGGACGTCACAGTTGAGCTTGAGGAGTTCTTATCGATATTCCGAGGGGGATTTGAAGGTATGAATGGGACGGAGAACAATTCCAGGAAACTCGGTGTCCATCCCGATGTAGTGGAACTTGTCTCAACAGAGAGATCGGATGACCTTGAATTCGGCTCTCAAATCATCGGCCAACACGTTACGAATCGACGATGAGCTTGATGCTAAATCTGAAGCAGATTGTTCTAAATACTTCCGGTACTTGTCCCGTGGCATGAGAGGTTGACTATTCTGGAGTTCGAATTGTGGTGCATCTCCGTTCACCGTTTCTTCAGGTACACTTCCAACCGATCGCGTTCAACTTCTATCTTGCTATACTTGCCAAGAAGGGTCGGATGCGTTCCTTCCCACCATGTCTGAGAACAATTTCAAGATAACAATTAAATAATATGGTTACTAAAAAAACTGACTGTCTAAGAAACGATCAAACCATCAGACGCCACAGCGAACGAAGGTACTGTTAAGATAAGATATAGAGTAGAGATTACAGATTGCGCTTTTCAAACACATTGAGTTGGCAATTTAGTTTTTAGTTGAATGTTAATTTTAAAATATTTTTTACAACTCTGATCTGTAACAGTGTCTACTGCAAACAGTTGCAGCGAGCCATCATTTTCGATGCGCATTGCTGCATGTATGCAACAGTCCAACCAATGCACAATGTCATACATTATATTTGTTATTGTATTTAGGAAATAGCGAAGAATCAGACATTGTCCATCGGCCATCCTAAAAGCCCGACCCTCGAACGTTGACCTGTCTGTGAAATATGCAATACGTAACACGCAAGGCTCAATACACAATAGCACAAGGACCATCATTCAATGATAAAATCAAAAATGCACAATTAATCAGAATCAAATATCATTTTGCACTTGCATCCTATCGTTCCTGTCATGAACTAAACGTTTGACGTTCAGATACTCAACCCAACCCAAATTACCCGGATGCCGGAACAGGGAATAAAAGCCGCAATTCCAAATTCACAATTAATTGAAATGCAAAATGAAAAATTATACGCGAGTATAATTTCAAATTTAGGATTTGTTTATTTGTTACCAATTTAATCTACATGGCCCTTTAACTTAACACTGTCTAAATTTATTACCGTGAGAAGAATTACCAATTATATGAGCCATTTCTTGTGCAACGGAAACCAAATCATTGGATGATTTAAAAGTACGATGATATCTTTGATCTTAGAGGATGAGATCATGAGATCGTCTAGGTAGAATAAATTCACCTCACCACAAGAGGGACACTCGCAGTGTCGAATGATATCTAGGAATTCTACGAAGCATAAGCTATATGCTTCATGTTTTTGTTTTCGTATTTAAATTTTTCAACAAGTCCCTCCTCTCCGTATAATTGGCCAGTTGTGGTTTCTCAGCTAAATCACAAGTCCCTCACTCGACTCCATCCACGCCACAAACCACCATTTCTATTTTGGACTTCTACGACTACGACTCACAATTCACATCAATCTCAAATCTATTCCAAATCAAAATCGGAATTTTTTTCGATCAATTCTGAAATCTGAATTGTGATTTGTAAAACTGATAGTGGAGGAGGTACCCGGTATCCTAATCCTAAACTATTGCTGTAACTTCAAGGACTAAACTCAGGTAATATTAACTATTTGCTATTATTACGTTGCACACAGTTCACAGTTGCACTACTCTTGTCAGTTGAATGTGTGATGTGTCTGAAACTCTGGCTACAGTTGCACGTAAAAAATCAGTTTTAATTTTTGAGTCTGTCCTTTGTTTGTAAGTTCAAAGTTTTGTAAGTTGTAACTTGATTTTGACTTTGTGCTTTGAGATACAACATTCAACATTTTGGATTTTAAATTTAATCAGCTTGGTTTATGCACGGTTTGGTCTTCAATCTCTGACTTTGTCCTTTATGTCTATTTTTTATTTTTTAGTTCTTCCCGTGCCAATCGTAAATCTTGGATCTGATACGATGAGCGAAATGACGGCTTTGGATTGTTATAATCTCGCCCTCAGGACAGCTCCCGAAATGAGTATATACCGGGCCCGATTCTGGTACGCCTTATTGAAAGAGGTAAAATACTACACACCATTTTAATTGTGTTCATTTGTCATTACACATTATGATTTTGTATTAGTGCATTGTGATGAAATGAATCAGTGAATGTGAAATGACAAAAATATTCCACCGCGACCGAGTCAGTTTACATTTACCCATGCTCTTTCTTCCGTCTGAATACTATTGTGTATTGATTGCGGAATAAATAGCTTGGCCTTCCACCCTACTCTTTTCACAAAATAATGACAATTTCTAAAAATCGTTTCGTTCTTAAATTTAACAATAGGAAAACAATCGGATTCGAGAAATCCTGCAAGACCATCTACATGAGATGTCCTTGTGGAATAAGCTGGCGCTGAAGCATGAGTTTCGGTGGATGGATGCGTGCATGATCACCATCTTGGAAAAATACCCCACCGCAAATCAGTTTTTGCCATTCTAAGGACTTACTTATTCTTGTTTATGTTTGGTCAGGGCCACTTGTGGCAGTTACCTTCTTATTCATGTTTTATTTTTCTACTAGGCAGTTGCAATAAAGTTGGAATTACCTTCTTTTTCTAACTTGTCAAAACGACTTTAATCTGTAATTATTTGTCATCTTACATATTTTATATTACATATTAATCGGAAATATAAAATTCTAGTTACAGGTGTAAACTCTCATAAAATTGTGAACAATAATACGATTTTGTTTTATTTGAAGATCGTAAAGTACTTAAAAATGCGATAAACCGATTTAGGAAATATTATAGTAAACCCAGTGGACCATTTGTGACCGTAATTTCAACAACCATATCATAATCATCAGCAGCATTGTTCAGCTCAGCAGAACCTTATCGCCTTATCTCTTTTAATTCTTAACGCAGATTAGTATTAGTCTAACATAAAAATGTAACGAGTAATTTTAGGATGAGAGGCTTTTAACAGTCCCTTGGTTCTTAATCTTGACTGGAGGTGGTCAAGAAGGAGCTATTGTTGTCATTCAGCGTTGCTCATATCAGCGTATCATGTCAAACTGTCATTTGCCTTAGGAACTTCAGCGTCAGCAGTTGCATTTTGCATATCGCATACGTGGTCCCATATTTATCCTCTGCTCCTGTCAATTCTCATCCTTATCATGTCTCAACTTTTTCGAAACTTTTAACTAAAAGGGCTCATGGCTTGTGCGCTAAACTTGCTTCATGCTTCTGAGCTCTTGTTCAGAGGTCAAAGGTCGATCTGGGATTTAAGGAAATGCAATAGTAGAGAGTGTAGAGGTGTATGTTGTACCTAAAAGGACGTGGTTAGATTTATTAGGCAGTTGCTCTGTGCACTGCATTGGCTATGCTAAGGGACAGGGTGCGTTAGAAACCTTGAGGCCGATGTGTTTGTAGAGGGGAAGGAGTCGACTGGACGTACTTTCTCCCTTCACTTTAACCGCGCTTCCATACTTCAATCTCATCTCCCACAACTCCCATGCATAATTACAGAATTAAGGAATCTCTAAAACACTTTTAACATTCCAGGGTTTTGATTATTTCATTATCGTAGAGCTATACTTATAATAATATTAAGTAATGATTTAATTTGAAATTTAGTCCGAGTCGGAGATTCAATTTTATTCAATGTAATATCACAGACATCATCAGTAACACCATGGTTAATTTGTCACCGGTAGCCCGGTATACTTATGATAGGTAAGTGACAATAACAAATCACAATAAGTTCAGACTTTTTATCAATTAAAAATGATATTAGAAAGAAGCATATAATAAAATTAAAATAAGTTATTATTCGGCTAAAGAAAGAGTCAGTAATAAGTGACTTCAGAAAATTCTTCTTCTAGATTAGCGCCAGAATAAGAGGTAGAGATTCCATACAGTTGACCATTGAACTTTTCATCGTTAATCTGTCCTTCGAAGAACATGTCCTTCATACGAAAGAATGCCATTCCGGTAAGCAATGCATCACTTCCAGCCTGATGTTGTTGTTCAATACGGTCTATGTTCAAGTTACTCCCCAATTCCTGAAGCCCCCCTTTCAGGGATTTGCAACTCTTCATCATGTACTTGACATCGTACATAAAGGGAAAGTACAATTTTAGGAGATCCAGGAACTCGTTCTCCGTGTTTGGCAGCTTCTGGTCAGACAGATTCCGGTAGAGATAGCCAAAATCATATGGACTATAAAATTTCATCAGAACAAGAGCATTAGTTACAGAGTTACAGCTATGTGAGCACAATTTGTAAATTTGTGTGCCAATGCATTACCTGTGGAAGGCGATCAACCGAATTTCTTCATTCAAAACCAAACCCGACGTAATGATCAGTTCAGAAAATTGGAAGGGGTCAATCCCATCCGAGGCGTGGCGCCTGAACTCCAGACTGGAATTCTGCAGCAGCGCGATGCTGTCTTCAGGGTACATGTCCTCTTTTAAGTCGAACTTGAAGTTGAATTGCCAAGTACAAGTCCCTGCAGGCGGATTTCCATGTTCGTCGAGAAGCGTTAGCCCGAGTTGAATGAGACGGAGGACGTCACAGTTGAGCTTGATGAGTTGGTATCGATATTCCGAGGGGGATTTGAAGGTATGAATGGGACGGAGAACAATTCCAGGAAACTCGGTGTCCATCGCGATGTAGTGGAACTTGTCTCGACAGAGAGATCGGATGACCTTGAATTCGGCTCTCAAATCATCGGCCAACACGTTACGAATCGACGATGACCTTGATGCTAAATCTGAAGCAGATTGTTCTAAATACTTCCGGTACTTGTCCCGTGGCATGAGAGGTTGACTATTCTGAGGGAACGACGAGTTTGAATTGTGGTGCGTACCTGCTTCTTCAGGTACATCTCCAACCGATCGCGTTCGACTTCTATCTTGCTGTACTTGCCAAGAAGGGTCTGGTACGTACTTTGCCACCATGTCTGAGAACAATTTCAAGATTACAATTAAATAATATGGTTAGATGGTTACTAAGAACCCGACTGTTTAAGACTTAGAGTATATAATATAACTACAGGAGACATATTATATTATATATACTCTAAGGTCTAAGAAGCGATCAGACCACCTGACGCCACAGCCAGCGAACGACGGTACTGAAGATAAGATTAAGATTGATAGAGATTAGAGATTGCGCTTTTCAATCACATTGAGTTGACAATTTAGTTTTTAGTTGAATGTTAATTTTAAAATAACTTTTACAACTCTGATCTGTAATAGTGTCTACTGCATACAATTAACGCAGCGAGCGAGCGATCATTTTCGATGCGTATTGCTGAATGCATGCAACAGTCCAACCAATGCAATATGCAATGCACAATATTTTTTTTATTTAGGAAATAGTGAATAATCTTAACATTGTCCATTTTAAAAAAAAGCACAACCGTCGAACGTTGACCTCTTTGTGACAATATGCAATTCGTAACATGCAAGACTCAGTAGACAAGGACCATCAATCAATGATAAAATCAAAAATCAAAAATGCACAATTAATCGGGATCAAGTCAGTTTGCATCCTATCGTTCCTGTCATGAACTCAACGTTTGACGTTCAGACACTCAACCCAACCCAGATTACCCGGATGCCGGAACACGGAATAAAAGCCGCAATTCCAAATTCACAATTAATTGAAATGCAAAATTAAAAATTATACGCAAGTCACAAGTATAATTTCAAATTTAGGATTTGTTTATTTGTCACCAATTTAATCTACATGGCCCTTCAACTTAACACTGTCTAAACTTATTACCGTGAGAAGAATTACAAATTATATGTGCCATTTCTCGTGCAACGGATACCAAATCATTCGATGATTTGATTTGTACGATGATATCTTACAATTAGTCTATGAGATCGTCTGTAGAATAAATACACCTCACCACAAGAGGGACACTCGCAGTGTCTAATGATATCCAGGAATTCACAAGCTACATATTTCATGTTTTTGTTTTTGTATTTAAATTTTTCAACAAGTCCCTCCTTTCCGTATAATTGGCCAGTTGTGGTTTCTCTCCCTCAATCGGCTCCATCCACGCCACAAACCACCATTTCTATTTTGGACTTCTACGACTACGACTCAGAATTCACATCAATCTCAAATCTATTCCAAATCCAAATCGGAATTTTTTTCATTCTGAAATCTGAATTAGAATTGTAAAACCGATAGTGGAGGAGGTACTCGGTATTCTAAACCTATCAACATCAACGAGTAAACTCTAAACTCAGGTAAAAATCAATACTAATTATATAGTTTTGTAAACTTTTAATGTTTTATGTACGTTTTACTTTACGTTCAACGTTGCACACAGTTTGCAGTTGTACTACACTTGTGTTTGTATCACAAACGTAACAACACACTATGCGCATTTCACAGAATTATGTGACTATTAATTAATTTAATTTAATTTCAATGGTTTAAAGCTCAAAGTAAAACCGAAGAATTTGAGCCATATGGAATTATTATTCCTTCATGGTCATGAGGTCATGACAAACTTCTAAAAAGAAACTCTTTAGTTATTAAATATCTCTTCACCAAATAAAACCCCATCTTTTTAGACGACTTAAAAACTTTCCATAAAAAATTTTATAAGCTTCAACATCAAGGTTCAATTCATTAAATGTGCCTATTAAAGTCAACCAATAACATTCAGAGTGGTCAGGGTGTAAATAAATTGGCAATTTGTCCTTGAGCTAAACCAAGTCAGATTAGCAACGAAGTCCATGTTCATATTCTGCCAAGAGGGACGTCTGCAGTTTCTTAGGTACTTTCACATATCGAAAGGACTCCTAAGGCCACCCCCTACTAATTATCAACATTTGTAAAAATGGTTTCGCCGGAATCCCGTAAATTCCTAACCGTACAGCGAGGCTTGAATACTTCTCGTATTGTAAAATGGGGTTGCCCGAGTCTATTTATTAGTTTTAGCGCGCTTCAATGTAGCGCCTTAGCAGGAGTGGCAACTACATTGTTTTTATTGTAATAGTATTTAGGGGTATGCCCACAACATTATAGAAGTTTGCCGAGTCAAAATTCAAACTTTAAATTTTAAGGTTTCGCGCGCTTTAGGATTGCGCCGTTAGGGGCGTGGCAATCAAACTTTTTTTTTACCGTAATTATACTAGGGGGTGTGCCCACAACATTATAAGTGTTTGTTCGGAGTCAAAATTCAAACTTTGAATTTTAGGGTTTCGCGCGCTACGGGGTGGCGCCTTAGGGGGCGTGGCAATCAACTTTTGTTTGCTAAAAATAGACTTGGGGGTGTGCCTACAACATCATAAGTGTTTGTTCGGAGTCAAAATTCAAACTTTGAATCTTAGGGTTTCGCGCGCTTCGGGGTGGCGCCGTAGGGGGCGTGGCAATCAACTTTTGTTTGCTGGAAATAGACTTGGGGGTGTGCCCATAAGATGATATGTTTTTGTCCGGTGTAAAAATTCGAATTTATAGCTTGATAGTCATTTTGGAAATCAGTGGGCGGGGCAAATGTCGAAAGTTTTCAAACGTGGATTAAACTGTACTAAATTTTTACCAGCCTTGTAAGAGTTCAGATTTTTGTACATGCATTAGGCATTACGTTGCATTTATATTTTTCTAAAATGGATTTTTCGTTATAACTTCATGGGCACCAAAAAGGGGGGCATATAGTTTTTTAATTTCTATTCCTTTTGGTTAACCTGATAATGTGTCAATTTTGGGACTCCCCCTTTTTGGTGCCCATCGAGTTATAGACCATCAAAGTTAACATTATTTAAACCGAAAAACCGAAAAATTCGAAGAAAAAAAAATTTATACAGGAGGAACGAACCATTTTCAGTTAATCTTAAATGGACATGATTTAAGTAACCCCTTCCCGTTAAGTAACAAAAAACAATTTCCAATTGAGTCCAAAAACTCCGGTTTCGGTTTTCTGGACCCCCGATATCCGAATTTCAAAAAAACAAAGTATAATCACATCTAAAGGTGATTTCACGAAACATATTAAGAATTGAGAACAATTGGAGATTTCGAAGCGCCTACTCGTTGCTTTTCTGACCTGGTTTAGCTCCCTTAGCTCTTGCAGCTGAGACAGATACCAATCGGGGAGTAACTTCTTCTGCGTCTCCATTCTCAATCTAACTTCCTTTCGAGGTGTAGAAAGGAAATGCAATGCTTTCTCTAAAGAAAAGTTGAGGAATCTTAGAAATTTTTCTCCCCCTTTCACTTTCATATATAAGAAAGTGAGCTAGCTGGTATTAAGGATTATTTAATCGTAATCGGAGGATGTTGGTCCGCATTTGGACTCCTATTATCTCCGGGTGTAGTGAACCTAATGTTCTGCTTCCTAATAATCTGCACTATTAGGCGAGAAGGAATCTACGGGAATAAGGTTGAAGGGGTTTGAGTCTTTGAGTGAAAGAGACTCATTAGAAATCGGAGGGAGACTCCTCCAAGGAATTTTATAATCGAGCAAAGTCCTCTCAAACTTACAGAAAAGACTGTTTTGGAGAAAGTCATCCCTTTCAACTCTCCAACATTTTTAAGTCTCGAGTCAATCCCAAACCTCATCTTCATTGTCTCATCACTTCTCCTACTTCCCTGGAACTGGAGCAATTGTCGAACAAAAAGTCAAATCATCCCGAATTCGGTGAATTTACTTCACAACTTCCATGGAATAGAAATAAATCATTGCAAACGGAGGTCGAAAAAGGGTGAAACCAAATGAAGTATGACGCAAGAGTTGCCAAATAACATTTAACGTCGTTGTACGACACGTGGGATAATTATATACAAAAATCTCACTTTGCCCCAACCATAGAGTAAAGGTATATGCATCGTTGAATCGGCCTTGACCGTGTATTTTCAACGCTGTATGGTCTTTGTAAGATTGTCATTGAAAAGGTGACCTTTCACCTTCAGTGCCCTCAAACAAACTCAGCTTGTCTAAAAGCTCATAGAGTGGACAGACAGAGAGACATGATGAAAACATAAAAGAGTGAAGCCCGTTAGTAATCCACTGCAAAGGTCGTTGTCTACTGGATATGCAGGACTTGAAGAATCTATAATTCACAACTTTGCATGGAGAAAGTCCAAGGACTTGTTGTTTGATTGTGAATTACTCTCGCAAACAAGTGGTGGATCCCGTCCCGTTCCGTTTAAACTGGAATTGCCTTGCTGTAGAAATATCTGTTGGATTTTGTCGAATTTCGTGTCTTCTTGTACTTACAGAGGAGAACTTTTGTCCTCAAGAGTTGAAGTTCTTTGCTCTGTTGTATATCCACGCTAAGGTCTTGTAGTTGTGTAGGAGAGTCCTCCAAATTGATATGTAGAATAAAAATGGCTTGGGATCGAGACAAACCATTTTTAGCTGAACCTGGCCAGAGGTTCAGCTAGGAGAAGGATATCTCTTCTGGAGAGTTTGGAAACGGAGGCCCAGCCTCTTCTGATCTTTATATACACGTCCATGTTTCTATAGCTTGTTCTTGCCAGTACAATGTAAAGTAATAGCTTTACAACGTCGTAGGAGAGGTAAGGCTTGGACGGTAAGTTGGTACAGTCGTCTCATGGGGCTTTCATGGGATCATCTGCAGTCCTCTGATGAGAAAATCATAGCCAGCCATAGGGTCTGAGCACGTGACAAGAAATCCTTATCTTTTGTTCTTCTTTCGGAGATAAGATGATAAGAGAATAGCAACCTGAGATGTCCGTTCTGTAGAGAATACCTCTACGTTCGAGAAGAACGTACTATGATTAATAAAGGTCTCGCTTCATACAGAAATAGAGTAATAGAGAGACTGGAGAAAGAACCGGAAGTTGAAATTATGATGACGCCAGACTCAGGCCTTTGTTCCTATGGCCTTGTTAAGAGTTACGCGAGAATTGGAAACATTCAAGAAGTGTTAAATGGGATGATGAGGTGTCGGGGACCT
This sequence comes from Desoria tigrina, assembly GCA_906901685.1. Lineage (NCBI taxonomy): Eukaryota > Metazoa > Arthropoda > Collembola > Entomobryomorpha > Isotomidae > Desoria > Desoria tigrina. Next base: position 3,646,438 of record CAJQTU010000015.1, read on the forward strand.
AATACAGTCAATAATATACTAAAATTTACTTAATTTTATCTTTAGGCTATATAAAATAACGTTATTTTATACACCCTAAGAATTTTATAGCTCAGAAACGCAAACGCCGTGACAATAAAAATAAAACTTGGAGTCGGATTTACAGGTGATTCCGGCCCGCAATTGCCGGGAATATGTTTTGCAGTGTTTGCATTTGCAGTCCTTAAAATTTTTCTTGTAGACACGTTATTTGGAATTTTTGGTGACCCAACTGGCAAAAGACAAAATCGTTGAAAAAGTAAAAATGCCACCCTGCTTGTGATGTTCCTCAAATTAGCCAAGCCAATCAGTTGTCATTAAACATTCGGTATAATTAAGGAATCTCTGCCTCAAAGTCTCTGATTGTAACGTTGGTCCAAGAATTATGACCTTTATTAGCCAGGAATAATGGATCTTCCACATTCTACTTTAATTTATTTTTGGAGTTAGTTCCATCCAAGTTCTATGCAATATATGCCGATTGCAAAAGAACAAAGTGCTCTCCTTTTCTCATCATCTCCTGTCTCGTGATGCAAAGAAAACATTGAAACATAGAGAGGTTCAATATCTATTTTAAAGTCAGAGTAGAAAGCTGGGACAGTTGACAAGGTGCAACTAGCCGGGTAACAGTGTCAGGAATAAGGGACAGTAGGGAACAAGTCTAAACGTCTAAGAGACCTGATAGGATAGACGATACTATTATTACAGGCGTCTATAGAACGCTATCATTATGGGTGATGTGGGGTTAAGGCCCTGACAACGAGACGATTGCTCTGCTTCTGTACAGTGTGCCCAGACAGAACCCCGTTCACCGTTTACCTCTCCGACTCTCCGTATAAAATATCGGATTTCCAACCGCTGTTACAAGGTTACAACTGTTCCCAGAGAGCATTATCGTCTCAATGTCCCCGATATAATTCCTAGTCTGTAGCTCAGAAGCCTCTTTATAGAACCATTCAACATGTAATAGGATCATATCAGTCAGGCCCAAAAGAAACTTCCGTTGTCTCACAAGTCACAACCAAATCGTGGATTTTGGGATCCGTAGGTCAGGACACGAAGCGGTGGAGTGCTGCTTGTGGCTGTCCAATCAAATCCCCAATATGGACAACCATGGGTGAAAGCAAAAGCAGGAAAAGTTGACCTTTCCCTCTCTTCCTCTTCTCGCGGATGCTAATTGTTAACGTCTTTAAGTTAACTGTTAAGTCCTTATATTAAAGTTCCATTATTTTACTTTCTCTTTGAAATAAGATATGTTTAAAGCCGAGATTTACATATGAAAATCGGTCACACCCCCATAAATTAAACCCCCCCACAAAAAGCATTAAATTCATAGAAACCACTGACATATTTTGAGACTGCCACTTACGCAGTCTATATTGTATTGCATATCACATATTGTTGATTGTTCTGTTTTGGTGACTTGTGATTGTGATAGGGATTTATCATTCACGATATCTTTATTTATTAAAAAAGCTGAAAACTTGCATTCGGCATCTCGTATTCTATTGATTGCATATGTGACATTGCAGGTCAAAGGTTGTGTGCTTGTATTTCACATTTACATTGATATTGATTGATTGATGGGACGGTCAATTTGACTCGAAAGTAAAAAAGTGTTGCCTTTTATGACGCATACCATTTACCATGTACCGCATCGCTAATATATATGACAATATCTAATATCGTAATTTTCTAATCAATTTGAAACGGAAATAGGAAGTCAAGTTACGTATCGCAATGAGCGACGCCGGGGGCGAAGGTTTTGACCGTGCAAAGTTAAAAGTAAAAGAAGAGGTCCCATCGGCGGATACAGGCAGTTCCGTCGACGTCGACAGTCAAAATAAAGCCGTACATGAAGGGAAACCGAATGCATGCTTTCCATTAGCGGTCACTCGGTCAGAGACGGATCTACTCAAAACTGACAATCCAGTTCCTGTTTTGGGTGCTCCATCGCCTGTACTCGATGCTAGTACACCTTCGATTCAACTTGCACCGACAGAAAGTGTTCGTCTAAGCGAACGCGTAAGTTTCCTATATTTTTTGTTTAAATATGTTATAAGATTGCATGCTTTAATTATTTTTGAATTTATAGCTAACCAAATCAGTAATTTATTCGATTCAAATGTTTACATATAGTTTATCGACCTCGGAGAGCAGTATATTCAACCTCCTGAAGCAAGCGAGGAAAATAAGATAGCTGCCGAAGATTATAAAAACCAAGGGAATGAAGCTATGAAAAATCTACATTATTCAGACGCATTAGCTTACTACACAAGGTAAGTTAGTGAAGAATCATTTTTTCTTAAATCGGCTTATTAGAAGTTAAATTATTTTTTTGAACAGATCTGTAAAGCTCGACGGAGGAAACTCTGTGTACTTCTGCAACAGGGCTGCAGCTTACATAAAAATAAAAGATTACAGTAACGCCCTTCGTGATTGTCAGATCGCGGTGCGTTTGCAGCCTACTTATGCGAGAGCCTATGGGCGTATGGGGTAACGATTCAAGAATGATACTTTCTCTGAATACAGACGTCTAGATTCGATAAAAATTAAATTCTTTGTAAAATTACAGCGTCACTTATTCAAATCAAAATAAGTTGGTCGATTCTATCTTATGTTACAATAAAGCTGTGGAGTTGGAACCATCGAATGAGAGCTATATAAATAACCTGAGATATTCGCAAAGTCTATTGATGAACGAACTTCGGGGTTTACAAGCTCCAGGGGGTGCTGCAGCATCTCTCCTTCAAACTCTCTCTAGTAACCCAATACTCATTAACATGGCCTCTGAAATGCTCCTAGACCCCTCTATGCAGCAGATGTAAGCTTTTTAATTATTTAAGCAATTAATTGAATATATCGTAAACGTGTGATACGAAAATCTTTAATCAAAACTTCTATTTATTCTAACAGGATGCAGAATTTAATGTCGGGTTTCCAACAAGCTGGTGGTGCAGACCAGCAAGGGGCAAACCCAATGGATAACTTGCTTGAAATGTGAGTATATTTTTTTGATTCATCATCATCACTTGAAAATATATTATTTATAAAACATACATCGATACATCGCATCGGATAAAGTCACTTTTTAACTCGCCTGATAAAAATATTTTATGGTGACGGTCTCTTTACGCTACTATTCATATAGTCGAAACGGGTTATCCAAGTGAGTGAACGAGCAAGTAAATCGGTCTTTACTAAGTCTGTCTTCAGCAGGCTTAGACTTTATTCATTTTCTGATTGGAACCAATAATAGAGTTCTAATAATACTAGAACAGACTACAATCATACAATGTCCCGTTATGCTATTGCTCCTTATAACAAATTATTATGAAAGGTTACGATTACGCTAGAAATTACGCTAATAGCTAACTAATTGTAATTTAAGTTAATTAATTATTAAAATATTTCTCTATTTAAAGGGGTCAAGCGATCGCCAACCAAATTCGGACAGCAAACCCCCAACTTGCCGGACAGCTCGGAGTTGCAACGAATCCCTTAGCAAATCAAGGTAATGGAGGAGATGCCAACAGTGGCAACAGAAATTCATCTAATCCCAACAATCCTAACAACTTGTGAGATTTATTATAACTGTAACCTCAGAAACAAGTTCCGATGTCTTTGCTATTATTCTGAATTTATAATTCAAAATCAATTGTGTTTGTTTTATATTCAACTGTCCTTAAGTATTGTTTATTTGAAATCCCGGAATACCTAAGAGTAACCAATTTAACTTTTGGATTGTTTAGCATTATCGAATATAGGCTAGTTTCGACAAAACGTAAAAATCGAAGATGTATTTGCAATGTGTAATACTGATTAATTACATAGGTTAATATACGTATATGTATATTAATAATAATATATAATATATTTAATATATATTAATACCAAGTATATAATGTATACTTGGCCTACAGTTACAAGTGTAGTACTTGTTAGAAATAGATAGTTGGAATTCCTATTTTATATTTTGTCTAAATATGAATGCCAAATCTCTTGTATCAGAATTTTTCACAAATATTTTATGAACTGAGAAATTGGTCGCTGTTGATGATTGATTTGACCATGGTCAACCGAGTGCTCTTGTTATCTTTGTATATGCTATTTTAATTGAGTAGATTACTTAGCTTTCGGAACTACATCAGGTTAGGGTGTAAATCTAATGAATATTAAGTATGAACTTCGTATAACTACAAACTCGTTAGGAGCCATATGAAATTCTATTAAGGCTGTAATTGACTGAAGTACTTGCTGGTGTGCTTCCAGAGGTATAATTATTCACTGTGCTTAAAAAATCTCTGGTCAAGGCAGTTTATATATTGTGCCACCGTGCAGTTAAGTGTTTCAAAACATTGAATTCCTTTGGGCCTTTGAAAATTCAGGGGTAAATTTACTGATTTATTGAATATCAGGAAAAGAAAGAAAACTGTATAATTAATACACCTCTCACTTATAGAGGTGATTTTTTGTATCCTGAATAACAATGAGACTTATAACACTGACGATAATAACGGTTGGAATAGATGGGAAACAAACTGTTGACAAATATAGATTTCAATTTACTTCTCTCCTATATCATAGAGTTATGAAAATTTAAAATCTGACCTCGTCTACAATAACAATGTACTGCTACTTTGGCAAACGTTTTCTACAAATCGTTTTAAATGGTATCTTCCTCTCTTCCACAAGACGGTTAAAGTATTGATGGATCGACAAGGCCTATTATATTAACTCTTTTAATTACTTTTATTTATAATACAGTTTCAGACATGGATTTCATTGTTCTATGATATATACTAATACTATATATTTATATATTTTGTAAGTTACGACTTGTTGATTACTAATGTTCAGAAAAGGTGAAACCAATGCCCCTAGATTTTAGATTATCTAGAATTTTTATTTCAATTGCCTTCTTAATTTTCTCTATAATTTCGTAGAGGCTGTTGTTGTTTGATACTTCCCCGTTGAAACTGTTACCGGTGTTGTAGGTTGTAGAATTTATTGACATCAGCTTAGATTTTATGAGTTTTAGACGATTCTGTATAACTTTGTTACTATTTTAAACTATACAGTGAAAATACAATAAAAGATTAACAAAATTACAAGCTTGAGCCTTATAGTCTGTATTATTCGGCATCTATTAATTCCATCCTCCGACCCTTAAGATCAAGTATTTTTTTTCGCGTTTTAAACGATTACCATGTGTTGATTAGTAACGTATGTATGCAGAAGTCGGGCAAACTGAACTTTTGAACATTTAAAATAATTTATTAAAAGTTATTCGGGTGCCTCTTATCATCAAAGCAGTTTATTTTGTTCTAATTGACGCAGCTAAGACACTCATAACTTATTAGAAACAATGGAATGTACTGCATGTGCATCTAAACTGAAGTATTCATAAAATAAACGAGAGAACGGAAGAGGCACTTCTGTAAACAGCAAGAGTGTCATACAATATATGCCATTTTCAAGACCCTCAATGATTCCCTAACTTTAACTACCTCGTTATGATTCGAATACTGGCATCTGTAGATCAATTTCCTCCTAATTTCTGCTTGATGTAACGTGAGATGATGTAAGTACCCATTTACTTAAGAACATAAGTCTTCTAGTTAACAGTTCCTTGCAGAGGATATGTAATATATGTATTGAAACCTTGAAAAATGCCATTGTACAATGAACCTGTCCCGCTCCTGCA
>CAJQTU010000016.1:0-28857 GCA_906901685.1 Desoria tigrina
ACTTGTAAAGACCGAATTTGTGAAAATCGTTCCAAAAATTTGTCCGATTTAGCTGTTTAGGTCAAATAGTCATAAATCTTGATTTTCAAATATTTGGTCTTAAATAAGTGAACATTTAGTAGATGTTGGAACTAAAAATATCGTTTTAAAAAGTATCTTTCCAGGAAGGCTTCAAGACGCCTGTCTGCTTCCAATTTGTTACAATGTACTTGTAAAGACCAAATTTGTGAAAATCGTTCCAAAAATTGTGTCCGATTTAGCTGTTTAGGTCAAATAGTCATAAACCTTGATTTTCAAATATTTGGTCTTAAATCAGTAAACATTTAGTAGATGTTGGGACTAAAAATACCGTTTTAAAAAGTATCTTTCCAGGAAGGCTTCAAGACGCCTGTCTGCTTCCAATTTGTTACAATGTACTTGTAAAGACCGAATTTTTCAAAATCGCTCCAAAAATTTGTCCGATTTAGCTGTTTAGGGCAAATAGTCAAATATCTTGATTTTCAAATATTTGGTCTTAAATCAGTGAACATTTAGTAGATTTTGGGACTAAAAATATCGTTTTCAAATGGATCTTTCCAGGAAGGCTTCTAGACGCCTGTCTGCTTCCAATTTGTTACAATGTACTTGTAAACACCGAATTTTTCAAAATCGCTCCAAAAATTTGTCCGATTTAGCTGTTTAGGTCAAATAGTCATAAACCTTGATTTTCAAATATTTGGTCTTAAATCAGTGAACATTTAGTAGATGTTGGAACTAACAATATCGTTTTAAAAGTATCTTTCCAGGAAGGCTTCTAGACGCCTGTCTGCTTCCAGTTTGTTAAAATGTACTTGTAAAGACCGAATTTGTCAAAATCGTTCCTAAAATTTGTCCGATTTAGCTGTTTAGGTCAAATAGTCATAAACCTTGATTTTCAAATATTTGGTCTTAAATCAGTGAACATTTAGTAGATGTTGGAACTAAAAATACCGTTTTAAAAAGTATCTTTCCAGGAAGGCTTCTAGACGACTGTCTGCTTCCAATTTGTTACAATGTACTTGTAAAGACCGAATTTGTGAAAATCGTTCCAAAAATTTGTCCGATTTAGCTGTTTAGGTCAAATAGTCATAAACCTTGATTTTCAAATATTTGGTCTTAAATAAGTGAACATTTAGTAGATGTTGGGACAAAAAAACCGTTTTAAAAAGTATCTTTCCAGGAAGGCTTTTAGATGCCTGTCTGCTTGCAATTTGTTACAATGTACTTGTAAAGACCGAGTTTTTCAAAATCGCTCCAAAAATTTGTCCGATTTAGCTGTTTAGGTCAAATAGTCATAAAGCTTGATTTTCAAATAGTTGGTCTTAAATCAGTGAACATTTAGTAGATGTTGGAACTAAAAATACCGTTTTAAAAAGTATCTTTCCAGGAAGGCTTCTAGACGACTGTCTGCTTCCAATTTGTTACAATGTACTTGTAAAGACCGAGTTTTTCAAAATCGCTCCAAAAATTTGTCCGATTTAGCTGTTTAGGTCAAATAGTCATAAAGCTTGATTTTCAAATAGTTGGTCTTAAATCAGTGAACATTTAGTAGATGTTGGAACTAAAAATACCGTTTTAAAAAGTATCTTTCCAGGAAGGCTTTTAGATGCCTGTCTGCTTGCAATTTGTTACAATGTACTTGTAAAGACCGAGTTTTTCAAAATCGCTCCAAAAATTTGTCCGATTTAGCTGTTTAGGTCAAATAGTCATAAAGCTTGATTTTCAAATAGTTGGTCTTAAATCAGTGAACATTTAGTAGATGTTGGAACTAAACATATCGTTTTCAAAAGGATCTTTCCAGGAAGACTTCCAGACGCTTGTCTGCTTCCAATTTGTTACAATGTACTTGTAAAGACCGAATTTTTCAAAATCGTTCCAAAAATTTGTCCGATTTAGCTGTTTAGGTCAAATAGTCATAAACCTTGATTTTCAAATATTTGGTCTTAAATCAGTGAACATTCAGTAGATGTTGGAACTAAAAATATCGTTTTTAAAAGGATCTTTCCAGGAAGGCTTCAAGACGCCTGTCCGCTTCCAATTAGTTACAATGTACTTGTAAAGACCGAGTTTGTCAAAATCGTTCCAAAAATTTGTCCGATTTAGCTGTTTAGGTCAAATAGTCATAAATCTTGATTTTCAAATATTTGGTCTTAAATCAGTGAACATTTAGTAGATGTTGGAACTAAAAATATCGTTTTAAAAAGTATCTTTCCAGGAAGGCTTCAAGACGCCTGTCTGCTTCCAATTTGTTACAATGTACTTGTAAAGACCAAATTTGTGAAAATCGTTCCAAAAATTGTGTCCGATTTAGCTGTTTAGGTCAAATAGTCATAAACCTTGATTTTCAAATATTTGGTCTTAAATCAGTAAACATTTAGTAGATGTTGGGACTAAAAATACCGTTTTAAAAAGTATCTTTCCAGGAAGGCTTCAAGACGCCTGTCTGCTTCCAATTTGTTACAATGTACTTGTAAAGACCGAATTTTTCAAAATCGCTCCAAAAATTTGTCCGATTTAGCTGTTTAGGGCAAATAGTCAAATATCTTGATTTTCAAATATTTGGTCTTAAATCAGTGAACATTTAGTAGATTTTGGGACTAAAAATATCGTTTTCAAATGGATCTTTCCAGGAAGGCTTCTAGACGCCTGTCTGCTTCCAATTTGTTACAATGTACTTGTAAACACCGAATTTTTCAAAATCGCTCCAAAAATTTGTCCGATTTAGCTGTTTAGGTCAAATAGTCATAAACCTTGATTTTCAAATATTTGGTCTTAAATCAGTGAACATTTAGTAGATGTTGGAACTAACAATATCGTTTTAAAAAGTATCTTTCCAGGAAGGCTTCTAGACGCCTGTCTGCTTCCAGTTTGTTAAAATGTACTTGTAAAGACCGAATTTGTCAAAATCGTTCCTAAAATTTGTCCGATTTAGCTGTTTAGGTCAAATAGTCATAAACCTTGATTTTCAAATATTTGGTCTTAAATCAGTGAACATTTAGTAGATGTTGGAACTAAAAATACCGTTTTAAAAAGTATCTTTCCAGGAAGGCTTCTAGACGACTGTCTGCTTCCAATTTGTTACAATGTACTTGTAAAGACCGAATTTGTGAAAATCGTTCCAAAAATTTGTCCGATTTAGCTGTTTAGGTCAAATAGTCATAAACCTTGATTTTCAAATATTTGGTCTTAAATAAGTGAACATTTAGTAGATGTTGGGACAAAAAAACCGTTTTAAAAAGTATCTTTCCAGGAAGGCTTTTAGATGCCTGTCTGCTTGCAATTTGTTACAATGTACTTGTAAAGACCGAGTTTTTCAAAATCGCTCCAAAAATTTGTCCGATTTAGCTGTTTAGGTCAAATAGTCATAAAGCTTGATTTTCAAATAGTTGGTCTTAAATCAGTGAACATTTAGTAGATGTTGGAACTAAAAATACCGTTTTAAAAAGTATCTTTCCAGGAAGGCTTCTAGACGACTGTCTGCTTCCAATTTGTTACAATGTACTTGTAAAGACCGAGTTTTTCAAAATCGCTCCAAAAATTTGTCCGATTTAGCTGTTTAGGTCAAATAGTCATAAAGCTTGATTTTCAAATAGTTGGTCTTAAATCAGTGAACATTTAGTAGATGTTGGAACTAAAAATACCGTTTTAAAAAGTATCTTTCCAGGAAGGCTTTTAGATGCCTGTCTGCTTGCAATTTGTTACAATGTACTTGTAAAGACCGAGTTTTTCAAAATCGCTCCAAAAATTTGTCCGATTTAGCTGTTTAGGTCAAATAGTCATAAAGCTTGATTTTCAAATAGTTGGTCTTAAATCAGTGAACATTTAGTAGATGTTGGAACTAAAAATATCGTTTTCAAAAGGATCTTTCCAGGAAGACTTCCAGACGCTTGTCTGCTTCCAATTTGTTACAATGTACTTGTAAAGACCGAATTTTTCAAAATCGCTCCAAAAATTTGTCCGATTTAGCTGTTTAGGTCAAATAGTCATAAACCTTGATTTTCAAATATTTGGTCTTAAATAAGTGAACATTTAGTAGATGTTGGGACAAAAAAACCGTTTTAAAAAGTATCTTTCCAGGAAGGCTTTTAGACGCCTGTCTGCTTCCAATTTGTTAAAATGTACTTGTAAAGACCGAATTTTTCAAAATCATTCCTAAAATTTGTTCGATTTAGCTGTTTAGGTCAAATAGTCATAAACTTTGATTTTCAAATATTTGGTCTTAAATCAGTGAACATTTAGTAGATGTTGGAACTAAAAATATCGTTTTAAAAAGTATCTTTCCAGGAAGGCTTCTAGACGCCTGTCTGCTTCCAATTTGTTACAATGTACTTGTAAAGACCGAATTTTTCAAAATCGTTCCTAAAATTTGTCCGATTTAGCTGTTTAGGTCAAATAGTCATAAACCTTGATTTTCAAATATTTGGTCTTAAATCAGTAAACATTTAGTAGATGTTGGGACTAAAAATACCGTTTTAAAAAGTATCTTTCCAGGAAGGCTTCAAGACGCCTGTCTGCTTCCAATTTGTTACAATGTACTTGTAAAGACCGAATTTTTCAAAATCGCTCCAAAAATTTGTCCGATTTAGCTGTTTAGGTCAAATAGTCATAAACCTTGATTTTCAAATATTTGGTCTTAAATCAGTGAACATTCAGTAGATGTTGGAACTAAAAATATCGTTTTTAAAAGGATCTTTCCAGGAAGGCTTCAAGACGCCTGTCCGCTTCCAATTAGTTACAATGTACTTGTAAAGACCGAGTTTGTCAAAATCGTTCCAAAAATTTGTCCGATTTAGCTGTTTAGGTCAAATAGTCATAAATCTTGATTTTCTAATATTTGGTCTTAAATCAGTGAACATTTAGTAGATGTTGGAACTAAAAATATCGTTTTAAAAAGTATCTTTCCAGGAAGGCTTCAAGACGCCTGTCTGCTTCCAATTTGTTACAATGTACTTGTAAAGACCAAATTTGTGAAAATCGTTCCAAAAATTGTGTCCGATTTAGCTGTTTAGGTCAAATAGTCATAAACCTTGATTTTCAAATATTTGGTCTTAAATCAGTAAACATTTAGTAGATGTTGGGACTAAAAATACCGTTTTAAAAAGTATCTTTCCAGGAAGGCTTCAAGACGCCTGTCTGCTTCCAATTTGTTACAATGTACTTGTAAAGACCGAATTTTTCAAAATCGCTCCAAAAATTTGTCCGATTTAGCTGTTTAGGGCAAATAGTCAAATATCTTGATTTTCAAATATTTGGTCTTAAATCAGTGAACATTTAGTAGATTTTGGGACTAAAAATATCGTTTTCAAATGGATCTTTCCAGGAAGGCTTCTAGACGCCTGTCTGCTTCCAATTTGTTACAATGTACTTGTAAACACCGAATTTTTCAAAATCGCTCCAAAAATTTGTCCGATTTAGCTGTTTAGGTCAAATAGTCATAAACCTTGATTTTCAAATAGTTGGTCTTAAATCAGTGAACATTTAGTAGATGTTGGAACTAAAAATACCGTTTTAAAAAGTATCTTTCCAGGAAGGCTTCTAGACGACTGTCTGCTTCCAATTTGTTACAATGTACTTGTAAAGACCGAGTTTTTCAAAATCGCTCCAAAAATTTGTCCGATTTAGCTGTTTAGGTCAAATAGTCATAAAGCTTGATTTTCAAATAGTTGGTCTTAAATCAGTGAACATTTAGTAGATGTTGGAACTAAAAATACCGTTTTAAAAAGTATCTTTCCAGGAAGGCTTTTAGATGCCTGTCTGCTTGCAATTTGTTACAATGTACTTGTAAAGACCGAGTTTTTCAAAATCGCTCCAAAAATTTGTCCGATTTAGCTGTTTAGGTCAAATAGTCATAAAGCTTGATTTTCAAATAGTTGGTCTTAAATCAGTGAACATTTAGTAGATGTTGGAACTAAAAATATCGTTTTCAAAAGGATCTTTCCAGAAGACTTCCAGACGCTTGTCTGCTTCCAATTTGTTACAATGTACTTGTAAAGACCGAATTTTTCAAAATCGCTCCTAAAATTTGTTCGATTTAGCTGTTTAGGTCAAATAGTCATAAACTTTGATTTTCAAATATTTGGTCTTAAATCAGTGAACATTTAGTAGATGTTGGAACTAAAAATATCGTTTTAAAAAGTATCTTTCCAGGAAGGCTTCTAGACGCCTGTCTGCTTCCAATTTGTTACAATGTACTTGTAAAGACCGAATTTTTCAAAATCGTTCCTAAAATTTGTCCGATTTAGCTGTTTAGGTCAAATAGTCATAAACCTTGATTTTCAAATATTTGGTCTTAAATCAGTAAACATTTAGTAGATGTTGGGACTAAAAATACCGTTTTAAAAAGTATCTTTCCAGGAAGGCTTCAAGACGCCTGTCTGCTTCCAATTTGTTACAATGTACTTGTAAAGACCGAATTTTTCAAAATCGCTCCAAAAATTTGTCCGATTTAGCTGTTTAGGTCAAATAGTCATAAACCTTGATTTTCAAATATTTGGTCTTAAATCAGTGAACATTCAGTAGATGTTGGAACTAAAAATATCGTTTTTAAAAGGATCTTTCCAGGAAGGCTTCAAGACGCCTGTCCGCTTCCAATTAGTTACAATGTACTTGTAAAGACCGAGTTTGTCAAAATCGTTCCAAAAATTTGTCCGATTTAGCTGTTTAGGTCAAATAGTCATAAATCTTGATTTTCTAATATTTGGTCTTAAATCAGTGAACATTTAGTAGATGTTGGAACTAAAAATATCGTTTTAAAAAGTATCTTTCCAGGAAGGCTTCAAGACGCCTGTCTGCTTCCAATTTGTTACAATGTACTTGTAAAGACCAAATTTGTGAAAATCGTTCCAAAAATTGTGTCCGATTTAGCTGTTTAGGTCAAATAGTCATAAACCTTGATTTTCAAATATTTGGTCTTAAATCAGTAAACATTTAGTAGATGTTGGGACTAAAAATACCGTTTTAAAAAGTATCTTTCCAGGAAGGCTTCAAGACGCCTGTCTGCTTCCAATTTGTTACAATGTACTTGTAAAGACCGAATTTTTCAAAATCGCTCCAAAAATTTGTCCGATTTAGCTGTTTAGGTCAAATAGTCATAAACCTTGATTTTCAAATATTTGGTCTTAAATCAGTGAACATTCAGTAGATGTTGGAACTAAAAATATCGTTTTAAAAGGATCTTTCCAGGAAGGCTTCAAGACGCCTGTCCGCTTCCAATTAGTTACAATGTACTTGTAAAGACCGAGTTTGTCAAAATCGTTCCAAAAATTTGTCCGATTTAGCTGTTTAGGTCAAATAGTCATAAATCTTGATTTTCTAATATTTGGTCTTAAATCAGTGAACATTTAGTAGATGTTGGAACTAAAAATATCGTTTTAAAAAGTATCTTTCCAGGAAGGCTTCAAGACGCCTGTCTGCTTCCAATTTGTTACAATGTACTTGTAAAGACCAAATTTGTGAAAATCGTTCCAAAAATTGTGTCCGATTTAGCTGTTTAGGTCAAATAGTCATAAACCTTGATTTTCAAATATTTGGTCTTAAATCAGTAAACATTTAGTAGATGTTGGGACTAAAAATACCGTTTTAAAAAGTATCTTTCCAGGAAGGCTTCAAGACGCCTGTCTGCTTCCAATTTGTTACAATGTACTTGTAAAGACCGAATTTTTCAAAATCGCTCCAAAAATTTGTCCGATTTAGCTGTTTAGGGCAAATAGTCAAATATCTTGATTTTCAAATATTTGGTCTTAAATCAGTGAACATTTAGTAGATTTTGGGACTAAAAATATCGTTTTCAAATGGATCTTTCCAGGAAGGCTTCTAGACGCCTGTCTGCTTCCAATTTGTTACAATGTACTTGTAAAGACCGAATTTTTCAAAATCGCTCCAAAAATTTGTCCGATTTAGCTGTTTAGGTCAAATAGTCATAAACCTTGATTTTCAAATATTTGGTCTTAAATCAGTGAACATTTAGTAGATGTTGGACCTAACAATATCGTTTTAAAAAGTATCTTTCCAGGAAGGCTTCTAGACGCCTGTCTGCTTCCAGTTTGTTAAAATGTACTTGTAAAGACCGAATTTGTCAAAATCGTTCCTAAAATTTGTCCGATTTAGCTGTTTAGGTCAAATAGTCATAAACCTTGATTTTCAAATATTTGGTCTTAAATCAGTGAACATTTAGTAGATGTTGGAACTAAAAATACCGTTTTAAAAAGTATCTTTCCAGGAAGGCTTCAAGACGCCTGTCTGCTTCCAATTTGTTACAATGTACTTGTAAAGACCAAATTTGTGAAAATCGTTCCAAAAATTGTGTCCGATTTAGCTGTTTAGGTCAAATAGTCATAAACCTTGATTTTCAAATATTTGGTCTTAAATCAGTAAACATTTAGTAGATGTTGGGACTAAAAATACCGTTTTAAAAAGTATCTTTCCAGGAAGGCTTCAAGACGCCTGTCTGCTTCCAATTTGTTACAATGTACTTGTAAAGACCGAATTTTTCAAAATCGCTCCAAAAATTTGTCCGATTTAGCTGTTTAGGTCAAATAGTCATAAACCTTGATTTTCAAATATTTGGTCTTAAATCAGTGAACATTCAGTAGATGTTGGAACTAAAAATATCGTTTTTAAAAGGATCTTTCCAGGAAGGCTTCAAGACGCCTGTCCGCTTCCAATTAGTTACAATGTACTTGTAAAGACCGAGTTTGTCAAAATCGTTCCAAAAATTTGTCCGATTTAGCTGTTTAGGTCAAATAGTCATAAATCTTGATTTTCTAATATTTGGTCTTAAATCAGTGAACATTTAGTAGATGTTGGAACTAAAAATATCGTTTTAAAAAGTATCTTTCCAGGAAGGCTTCAAGACGCCTGTCTGCTTCCAATTTGTTACAATGTACTTGTAAAGACCAAATTTGTGAAAATCGTTCCAAAAATTGTGTCCGATTTAGCTGTTTAGGTCAAATAGTCATAAACCTTGATTTTCAAATATTTGGTCTTAAATCAGTAAACATTTAGTAGATGTTGGGACTAAAAATACCGTTTTAAAAAGTATCTTTCCAGGAAGGCTTCAAGACGCCTGTCTGCTTCCAATTTGTTACAATGTACTTGTAAAGACCGAATTTTTCAAAATCGCTCCAAAAATTTGTCCGATTTAGCTGTTTAGGGCAAATAGTCAAATATCTTGATTTTCAAATATTTGGTCTTAAATCAGTGAACATTTAGTAGATTTTGGGACTAAAAATATCGTTTTCAAATGGATCTTTCCAGGAAGGCTTCTAGACGCCTGTCTGCTTCCAATTTGTTACAATGTACTTGTAAAGACCGAATTTTTCAAAATCGCTCCAAAAATTTGTCCGATTTAGCTGTTTAGGTCAAATAGTCATAAACCTTGATTTTCAAATATTTGGTCTTAAATCAGTGAACATTTAGTAGATGTTGGACCTAACAATATCGTTTTAAAAAGTATCTTTCCAGGAAGGCTTCTAGACGCCTGTCTGCTTCCAGTTTGTTAAAATGTACTTGTAAAGACCGAATTTGTCAAAATCGTTCCTAAAATTTGTCCGATTTAGCTGTTTAGGTCAAATAGTCATAAACCTTGATTTTCAAATATTTGGTCTTAAATCAGTGAACATTTAGTAGATGTTGGAACTAAAAATACCGTTTTAAAAAGTATCTTTCCAGGAAGGCTTCTAGACGACTGTCTGCTTCCAATTTGTTACAATGTACCTGTAAAGACCGAATTTGTGAAAATCGTTCCAAAAATTTGTCCGATTTAGCTGTTTAAGTCAAATAGTCATAAACCTTGATTTTCAAATATTTGGTCTTAAATAAGTGAACATTTAGTAGATGTTGGGACAAAAAAACCGTTTTAAAAAGTATCTTTCCAGGAAGGCTTTTAGATGCCTGTCTGCTTGCAATTTGTTACAATGTACTTGTAAAGACCGAGTTTTTCAAAATCGCTCCAAAAATTTGTCCGATTTAGCTGTTTAGGTCATGTAGTCATAAAGCTTGATTTTCAAATAGTTGGTCTTAAATCAGTGAACATTTAGTAGATGTTGGAACTAAAAATACCGTTTTAAAAAGTATCTTTCCAGGAAGGCTTCTAGACGACTGTCTGCTTCCAATTTGTTACAATGTACTTGTAAAGACCGAGTTTTTCAAAATCGCTCCAAAAATTTGTCCGATTTAGCTGTTTAGGTCAAATAGTCATAAAGCTTGATTTTCAAATAGTTGGTCTTAAATCAGTGAACATTTAGTAGATGTTGGAACTAAAATATCGTTTTCAAAAGGATCTTTCCAGGAAGACTTCCAGACGCTTGTCTGCTTCCAATTTGTTACAATGTACTTGTAAAGACCGAATTTTTCAAAATCGTTCCAAAAATTTGTCCGATTTAGCTGTTTAGGTCAAATAGTCATAAACCTTGATTTTCAAATATTTGGTCTTAAATCAGTGAACATTCAGTAGATGTTGGAACTAAAAATATCGTTTTTAAAAGGATCTTTCCAGGAAGGCTTCAAGACGCCTGTCCGCTTCCAATTAGTTACAATGTACTTGTAAAGACCGAGTTTGTCAAAATCGTTCCAAAAATTTGTCCGATTTAGCTGTTTAGGTCAAATAGTCATAAATCTTGATTTTCAAATATTTGGTCTTAAATCAGTGAACATTTAGTAGTTGTTGAAACTAAAAATATCGTTTTAAAAAGTATCTTTCCAGGAAGGCTTCAAGACGCCTGTCTGCTTCCAATTTGTTACAATGTACTTGTAAAGACCAAATTTGTGAAAATCGTTCCAAAAATTGTGTCCGATTTAGCTGTTTAGGTCAAATAGTCATAAACCTTGATTTTCAAATATTTGGTCTTAAATCAGTGAACATTTAGTAGATGTTGGGACTAAAAATACCGTTTTAAAAAGTATCTTTCCAGGAAGGCTTTTAGACGTCTGTCTGCTTCCAGTTTGTTAAAATGTACTTGTAAAGACCGAATTTGTCAAAATCGTTCCAAAAATTTGTCCGATTTAGCTGTTTAGGTCAAATAGTCATAAACCTTGATTTTCAAATATTTGGTCTTAAATCAGTGAACATTTAGTAGATGTTGGAACTAAAAATATCGTTTTAAAAAGTATCTTTCCAGGAAGGCTTCTAGACGCCTGTCTGCTTCCAATTTGTTACAATGTACTTGTAAAGACCGAATTTTTCAAAATCGTTCCAAAAATTTGTCCGATTTAGCTGTTTAGGTCAAATAGTCATAAACCTTGATTTTCAAATATTTGGTCTTAAATCAGTGAACATTCAGTAGATGTTGGAACTAAAAATATCGTTTTTAAAAGGATCTTTCCAGGAAGGCTTCAAGACGCCTGTCCGCTTCCAATTAGTTACAATGTACTTGTAAAGACCGAGTTTGTCAAAATCGTTCCAAAAATTTGTCCGATTTAGCTGTTTAGGTCAAATAGTCATAAATCTTGATTTTCAAATATTTGGTCTTAAATCAGTGAACATTTAGTAGATGTTGGAACTAAAAATATCGTTTTAAAAAGTATCTTTCCAGGAAGGCTTCAAGACGCCTGTCTGCTTCCAATTTGTTACAATGTACTTGTAAAGACCAAATTTGTGAAAATCGTTCCAAAAATTGTGTCCGATTTAGCTGTTTAGGTCAAATAGTCATAAACCTTGATTTTCAAATATTTGGTCTTAAATCAGTGAACATTTAGTAGATGTTGGGACTAAAAATACCGTTTTAAAAAGTATCTTTCCAGGAAGGCTTTTAGACGTCTGTCTGCTTCCAGTTTGTTAAAATGTACTTGTAAAGACCGAATTTGTCAAAATCGTTCCAAAAATTTGTCCGATTTAGCTGTTTAGGTCAAATAGTCATAAACCTTGATTTTCAAATATTTGGTCTTAAATCAGTGAACATTTAGTAGATGTTGGAACTAAAAATATCGTTTTAAAAAGTATCATTCCAGGAAGGCTTCTAGACGCCTGTCTGCTTCCAATTTGTTACAATTTACTTGTAAAGACCGAATTTTTCAAAATCATTCCTAAAATTTGTCCGATTTAGCTGTTTAGGTCAAATAGTCATAAACTTTGATTTTCAAATATTTGGTCTTAAATCAGTGAACATTTAGTAGATGTTGGAACTAACAATATCGTTTTAAAAAGTATCTTTCCAGGAAGGCTTCTAGACGCCTGTCTGCTTCCAGTTTGTTAAAATGTACTTGTAAAGACCGAATTTGTCAAAATCGTTCCAAAAATTTGTCCGATTTAGCTGTTTAGGTCAAATAGTCATAAAGCTTGATTTTCAAATAGTTGGTCTTAAATCAGTGAACATTTAGTAGATGTTGGAACTAAAAATATCGTTTTCAAAAGGATCTTTCCAGGAAGACTTCCAGACGCTTGTCTGCTTCCAATTTGTTACAATGTACTTGTAAAGACCGAATTTTTCAAAATCGTTCCAAAAATTTGTCCGATTTAGCTGTTTAGGTCAAATAGTCATAAACCTTGATTTTCAAATATTTGGTCTTAAATCAGTGAACATTCAGTAGATGTTGGAACTAAAAATATCGTTTTTGAAAGGATCTTTCCAGGAAGGCTTCAAGACGCCTGTCCGCTTCCAATTAGTTACAATGTACTTGTAAAGACCGAGTTTGTCAAAATCGTTCCAAAAATTTGTCCGATTTAGCTGTTTAGGTCAAATAGTCATAAATCTTGATTTTCAAATATTTGGTCTTAAATCAGTGAACATTTAGTAGATGTTGGAACTAAAAATATCGTTTTAAAAAGTATCTTTCCAGGAAGGCTTCAAGACGCCTGTCTGCTTCCAATTTGTTACAATGTACTTGTAAAGACCAAATTTGTGAAAATCGTTCCAAAAATTGTGTCCGATTTAGCTGTTTAGGTCAAATAGTCATAAACCTTGATTTTCAAATATTTGGTCTTAAATCAGTGAACATTTAGTAGATGTTGGGACTAAAAATACCGTTTTAAAAAGTATCTTTCCAGGAAGGCTTTCAGACGTCTGTCTGCTTCCAGTTTGTTAAAATGTACTTGTAAAGACCGAATTTGTCAAAATCGTTCCAAAAATTTGTCCGATTTAGCTGTTTAGGTCAAATAGTCATAAACCTTGATTTTCAAATATTTGGTCTTAAATCAGTGAACATTTAGTAGATGTTGGAACTAAAAATATCGTTTTAAAAAGTATCATTCCAGGAAGGCTTCTAGACGCCTGTCTGCTTCCAATTTGTTACAATGTACTTGTAAAGACCGAATTTTTCAAAATCGTTCCAAAAATTTGTCCGATTTAGCTGTTTAGGTCAAATAGTCATAAACCTTGATTTTCAAATATTTGGTCTTAAATCAGTGAACATTCAGTAGATGTTGGAACTAAAAATATCGTTTTTAAAAGGATCTTTCCAGGAAGGCTTCAAGACGCCTGTCCGCTTCCAATTAGTTACAATGTACTTGTAAAGACCGAGTTTGTCAAAATCGTTCCAAAAATTTGTCCGATTTAGCTGTTTAGGTCAAATAGTCATAAATCTTGATTTTCAAATATTTGGTCTTAAATCAGTGAACATTTAGTAGATGTTGGAACTAAAAATATCGTTTTAAAAAGTATCTTTCCAGGAAGGCTTCAAGACGCCTGTCTGCTTCCAATTTGTTACAATGTACTTGTAAAGACCAAATTTGTGAAAATCGTTCCAAAAATTGTGTCCGATTTAGCTGTTTAGGTCAAATAGTCATAAACCTTGATTTTCAAATATTTGGTCTTAAATCAGTGAACATTTAGTAGATGTTGGGACTAAAAATACCGTTTTAAAAAGTATCTTTCCAGGAAGGCTTTTAGACGTCTGTCTGCTTCCAGTTTGTTAAAATGTACTTGTAAAGACCGAATTTGTCAAAATCGTTCCAAAAATTTGTCCGATTTAGCTGTTTAGGTCAAATAGTCATAAACCTTGATTTTCAAATATTTGGTCTTAAATCAGTGAACATTTAGTAGATGTTGGAACTAAAAATATCGTTTTAAAAAGTATCATTCCAGGAAGGCTTCTAGACGCCTGTCTGCTTCCAATTTGTTACAATTTACTTGTAAAGACCGAATTTTTCAAAATCATTCCTAAAATTTGTCCGATTTAGCTGTTTAGGTCAAATAGTCATAAACTTTGATTTTCAAATATTTGGTCTTAAATCAGTGAACATTTAGTAGATGGTGGAACTAACAATATCGTTTTAAAAAGTATCATTCCAGGAAGGCTTCTAGACGCCTGTCTGCTTCCAATTTGTTACAATTTACTTGTAAAGACCGAATTTTTCAAAATCATTTCTAAAATTTGTCCGATTTAGCTGTTTAGGTCAAATAGTCATAAACTTTGATTTTCAAATATTTGGTGTTAAATCAGTGAACATTTAGTAGATGTTGGAACTAACAATATCGTTTTTAAAAGTATCTTTCCAGGAAGGCTCCCAGACGCCTGTCTGCTTCCAATTTGTTTCTATATACTTGTAAAGACCGAATTTTTCAAAATCGCTTCAAAAATTTCTTCAATTTAGCTGTTTAGGGCAATACAATTTATCATAACTACTATAATGATAATAGATATAAGATTATAGTCACATATATTTATACTCTTATTAGTTAGGGGGTTAAAACCAGCTATTTTCCTCTCTGTCCCATATAAATAGATTAGAAAGCATGGTACAGCTAGGTAAGTCGAGTGGGTATTTTAAATCATATAGCCACAGAGATTTTCTTGCACCGATGGCCGATGTGCTCAAACAAATTCAAATCGCTAAGAGTATGCAAACTACCTAAACGGTGTGGGCCAAAAGTGTGTATTTTTCTTCCGTTCCCATAAGGATACATTGTAAAACATGTTGCATCCAGATATCCAGAATGGGCACTTAAAATCATATAGCCACAGAGATATTTGTATACCTTTATGATCATAAGATATAAAATACGCTAAAAAAATTCAAAACGGTAGGAGTATGCAAACTACCTAAATGGTGGGGGTTAAAAGTGTTTTTTTTTTCTACCGTTCCCATAAGGATACATTGTAAAACACGTTGCAGATACAAATTCCGAAGGGGCACTTAAAATCATATAGCCACAGAGATTTTTTGACACATTGAATAACATCAGGTTAACAATGTGCTCCAAAAAATTCAAAGCGATAGGAGTATGCAAACTACGTCAACAGTGGGGGCAAAAAGAGGGCCCGTCGACCCATAGTTACCCCATAACATCTTTTATTCAGTGCTCAAAGTTTGGTCACAATAGGATTTAGAATTAATGTGTGACAATTATTAAAGCCCTATTATTGGGATATTTGGAAAACTTAATGCATTATGACCGCAGATGCAGTAGTTAAACTAAATTCTTCGGCATAAATGCAAACAACGAAGAATAAATAAAAAAATGCACGAGTTCATCTAAAATACCTTCAGCGCTCCAACTATCATAATACAACTAGCAAACAAACAAAAGCTGATACATAAAAGTTCTCGACACTCCAGAAATCCATCATGTTTCTCCACTATTTCAAAAACACTTATCTTGTATTAATGTTCGCTTGAATTTTTAAATAAAAAAATATTTTAAACGACAAGTTATAATTTAGTTTGATGGAAGCTTCAGACAACTCTTGAACATCTCCTTTATAAAAATGTAAATTTGATTCATATTCCCAGAGTCTGTCGTAATATATTTAAAAATAATAAAAACAACAGTTCTGAAACAAAAAATATTCTTGAAGATCGAAGGGTAGAAAAATGTTTCCTAAAACACTTATTGTCCAATTACTTTTATTTACATCTTACGCTTTTGAAGAAGCTAATCCATACAATATTCAGAACACAAATACAATGAGAGAAACTGTTATGATTACAAATTACTGTCAAATTAATATTATTGCATCCTCGGAATTAATAAAATCCTCACATCTTCAAGACGTCCTTGAAAACTACGTTATAAATCATCCTAGTTTAACAGTGACTCTGACAGTCGTTAAAACATCAAATTTTACTGGACTAGATGATGACGATGAAGATTACAATGAAGACCATGGTATCAGAACGACAGCGATTGTTCCCACAAAGGGGCTCTGTCTTTATATAATTCTATTATTTACAGGCTTTAGGGATGTCATGAATTCCATAATGCAGTCGGGATTTGCATATTCCGAAGATGTGATCTTTTATATCCTGACACAAAACGAAGAAATTACAAAAACCATCGCTTCTGGATTTAGGGAAACGGAAGTTCTAAAAGTTCATGCGCCATTAATTTTTCTGCAATATGAGGGCCCTAATAGTGTCAAACAGTACAGTTTCTGTTATGTGTGTCAATTTGATAAAACTCTGAGCCTTATTTCAAAATCCAGGATCTCTCCTTCAAATAAACCTTCACTATTACAAATTCATCGAAACCTAAACTGGGTGGGACATAATTTCAGAGCCTTTGTACAAGGAATTACCGTCCTGGACGTGACATCCTTACTAAAAGATCATCCTGGCATGGACAACTGCGAGTTGCATTTTGAATCAGAGCCAAAATGCAACCATGTCAATGCTTTATGGAATATAATTTCACAGCGTTTGAATCTGTCGACAACTATCCATGTCGACGATTATTATGACGAAAACCTCGAGGAACCTTCTCTAAAAATCTGCTTTCAGTGCATTCTGACCACCGAACTACTTCAAGTTGGAAGCCGTGTCTTTTATTACGACCTCAGGATCATGAAGCTGATGTACTGTGAAGCTTTTTCAGACTACAAAAGCCCCAACTGGCCCTTCTTCGTCGAACCCTTCGACTCATTCATCTGGATTGGTATCCTGGTCACATCGACATCATTTGCCATACTATATCGAGACTTGGGCTACGGATTTGACATAATCCTCATCCTAATTAATCAGCAGTGTCGAAAAAAGTGGTCGATACGGTTGTTAATGACGATGACGAGTCTAATCTTCCTAAGCCACCAGTACCAGTGTTTTATGACGACGAACGTCATACTGCCCCCTCAACCGGATGTCATCCAGACGACCAAAGAATTATTTGGATTAGGGTATCGGATTGTTATTAAAGACGGTAGCTATCTACCCGTTCTCAATTTTCTTCTTGGAGATCGGCTTAAAGTACTTGGAGTTGAAACTGAGAATAGTAGCGACATTTTCGTAGTAGAACCGTCTATAGACCAGTTTAACGAGTTGCCGGACTCTTCCTGGTATTCAAAACTCTCTAGACTTAAAGGTGTTATAGCATTATTCACAGAATTTATCAAGCATTTAGGGAAGAGAGATTTTTCCGGACAGGACTTTAATGCGAGTTGTTACACTGTTAACGAAGTATTTAAAGAGTTGAGCTATCATTGGAGCATGAGGTCATTTTTATCAGAGCGGCTGAGTATCGTGTTAGCATTTATGAAAGAGGCAGGCGTGTTCTATTATAAATCCTTCATGGCAAAAGCTTTCAGGTTGATAAACACGGATAGGTCTAACTGTCATGAAAATATGGAGGACTGTGCGGATGTTAAAAAGCTCTCTTTGCAGTCGTCAATGCAGTTTGTTTTTATTATTTTTCTTGTTCTAACGGTTATCGGCAGTTTCGTGTTTTTTGCGGAAATCATGTGTAACAGTTGCATGAAAAAATGTAAAAAAAGAAATTGCTAAGCACTTGGCAATTGTACTCCGTATGTGTATGGTTGTATGAAGTCCTTCGGTCTTTGTACCATTCAAAACCTCTATGTATAAAGATGAACTATACAAATAAAATGCAAAACAGTTGAACTTTATTTAGCCCAAGAAATTCGTCATCAAAATAAATCGAAATACATACCAAATAGGCGTATTGCGTAGTCGGTAAGTTTTTGTTGTGTCCTATAATTTGACCAAGCCATTATGAATTATCGTGCTAGCAAGCAAGTTTTAGTCCATCCATCCATACATATAATATGATAAGAAATAAGAAAATAACTCGCCCAAAACGCCCAAAACCTTAGCATAGTTTTGTTTACTTCTAAAAGGAATAACTCTGTTTTGAAATACACGGCACTTATTTTAATAAGTGTTATTCTGTGGGTTGCTTTACTACTTGCATTTTTAGTATTTCAATCGTAATCTTGTAAGAACATCTAAATCTAAAGAGAGGGTTAATTATTAATTGGCAACAAAAATGAATAATATATATATGATTTGAATTCATATCTCGCAAGTCACCCCAACCGCAACCCTCCTCCAGCGGCTCCAGCACATTAACTATACTCCTATACTGCGGTAAGTTGGGAGTTTGGGAGTCACAATGCACCCCAGCCCCAGCCCTCCTCCCGCACACTCAACTCCAGCCTATACTGCGGTAAGTAGGAAGTGTGTGAGAGAGGAGCAGACAGGATTCCCTATACCTACCGAGTTAAACTCCGGAGTTGTGTGTGTGAGAGAGGAGAGGACTGGATTCCCTATACTGCACCATATTAAACTCCGGGTGTTATGTGTGTGAGAGTGGAGAGGACTGGATTCCCTATACTGCACCATATTAAACTCCAGATGTTATGTGTGTGAGAGGGGAGAGGACTGGATTCCCTATACTGCACCATATTAAACTCCGGGAGTTGTGCGTGTGAGGTGTGAGAGAGGAGCAGACGGGATTCCCCATCCTGCACCATATTAAACTCCGGGTGTTGTGTGTGTGAGAGGGGAGAGGACTGGATTCCCTATACTGCATCATATTAAATTCCGGGTGTTGTGTGTGTGAGAGAGGAGAGGACTGGATTCCCTATACACTATACTGGATCATATTAAACTCCGGGTGTTGTGTGTGAGAGAGAGGAGAGGACTGGACTCCCTATACAGCACCATATTAAACTCCGGGAGTTGTGCGTGTGAGGTGTGAGAGAGGAGCAGACGGGATTCCCTATACCTACCGTGTTATTGTTACGTTCTTAATTTGTTATGCTTATGCTTGCTAGTTGCTAGTGCTGCAATGTATATCAATGTATGCAATGTATGACAGATTCATCGATATTCTGATTTCTGACACCAATAATGTCGACAACCTAAACTATATAAATCATGTATAAATCATGGATTGCTTTCAATGAGAAGCTAAAGGCTGCGAGCTTTCTCCACTTTCTATTTCTATTCTTGTATTCTTTGTCTTTGTCGGAATTCATTTCAAGGCTCCAAACAGTCCAAACCAAAAGGAGGACAGAGGAAGCGTGCTCTCAAGCAAGACAAAGGACTCTCAAAAAGTAAGAATTAAATTAAATATTTTAGTTATTTAAAATGTAATTTCAAATAAATTATTACGGTCTATACAATAACGTCCCTTAATTCGAAAGCACACAGCAGGAAAGGATTTTCGCCGATTTCCGAAATTTGCGTGAATTGAACTGAACTGCTGAGGCAGCTGAGGAAGAAGCTGACGAAGACGATACAAAGATGACGAACCCGAAGGGAAAGCGTCGAGGAACCCGCAACCTGTTTGCTCGTCCGTTTGCCAAGAAGGGACTCATTCCTTTAAATGTCTACATGAGAAGTTACCATGTTGGGGATATTGTCGACATCAAGGTAATAAATTTTACGCAATTAATACATAATTTCATTTGTGATTTGTCATTGAAATTAAATCAACTATGAACTAAATCAAGCAAATAGAACAAATTAAAGCTATTAAAAGTGAACTGCCTATCCATGTGATTTAAAATTGTGCAGGCAAATGGAGCGGTCCAGAAGGGGATGCCCTACAAGTATTATCATGGGAAAACAGGACGGGTCTTCAATGTGGCGAAGCGAACGCTTGGAGTCATCGTCAACAAGCGGATTCGGGGAAAGATCCTGGCTAAACGGTAGCAATCTACTACAGCACATACTAGCGGTTTGGTCCGCAGAATTTTTAATTTGAAGATCGTATTGTTTTTATGATTGTTGGATTCTTTATGAGCAGTATCAACGTTCGAGTGGAGCATGTGAGTCATTCCAAATGCCGAACTGACTTCTTGGACCGAGTTAAAGATAACGAGAAGCTGAAGCAGGATGCGAAGAAAAATGGCGTCCGTGTTGTCTGCAAAAGACAAGTGAGTTCAAAGCGAATAGACATATTATGCTCGTTTAAAGCATAAAATTATGTTATTCTAAAACTGTAACTTTTTTTACAGCCTGAAGCACCCCGAACCGCTCATATGGTGAGTGCAAAGAACAATCAACCGATTCTTCTCCAGCCAATACCTTATGAATTTGTTGCTTAATAATCTCGAACTTCATGTGAGAATTTGATTGGAGAGATTATTGTTGAAATAAAAGACAATTCTGACAATTGGCTAAACCACTTTTAAAGTTTTTAATTTCCCTTCCGGTGCCATTTGTAATGATCGTTAGCTAAGTATTAAAAATGTTGGTAAGTATCGTTCTTCTTCCCTGTCGCACTTAGCTTATCGTATATTCTTTTCTGATTTTATTCTGTTGAACAGTATTGGTGAAGTTAGGATGCTCAAAATTTCCTTCTAGTTTGAGGGCCAACTCTCTTCGAATCTTCAAAGGCAGGAGGCTGTATGGGGGAAATTAATGGTTAATCTAATTGATCCGTTCTTATAAGGCAAATTCTTATCATACATACTTATCAAGCTGTAAGATACTTGGAAGAATACTGGGACAGTAGACGTATTCATAATTCCGTCTGATTCCTTCGATTAATTTGTTAGCGACTTCCTCAGGTTCAATGAATGGTAGGAGGGGTTTCAGCCTGTTTGTTTATATGTTAAAAAATCAAGTTTTAGCCAGTTCGTTTACGCCGTTAATGGACTTCGATTGAAGAGCTTGGAGTTATACACTTGCAAAATGTTTGTTACCATTTCTTAGCAGATTCACTATACTTAACATCCTTAACCAACCCTGTATCCACAAAAGAGGGATATATTGTGGTGAAACGAATGCCGTGGCTGTTGAGGAGTGCCAACTGGAGTTTCAAAGATTCTATGTATCCATGTGTAGCGAATTTTGTCCCGTAATAAGGAACCGATCCCCCCATTGATCTGATAGCCCCGATCGAGCAGACTGTAGCAATATGCCCGTGGTGATTTTCAATCATTCTGGGTAAAAATTCCCGGAGGATCCAGAAATGGGCTAGAACGTTGGTTTGAAACGTCTTCTCGAGATCTTCTGGGGGCGTTTTCAGGAACTCGGAAATCGGAGCTATCCCCGCGTTATTTATGACGATGGTAACGTCTCCAACTTCTTCCCGTACCTGTTACATCGATAACAATTGACATTTACACACGTGTTGAAGTTTATAATTGCAAATTGCAATGCTTTTGAATAGAATATCGATTGGACAAAACAGTACCTTCTCTGCCGTTAATTCTACTTGATTTCGATCAGAAACGTCGATGTGATATGGATAAACTCTAGTTCCCATTGCCTTGAGTTCCCCTGCAGTCTTGTCATTTTGTACCTTGTCGCAGTCCCACATTACTAAAGTTACCTTCGAGTTGGCTAACTGCCTACAGATTGCCTCTCCAATCCCTTTCGCTGAACCTGTGACCTATAATATAATGAAAGATCGTTAAGTTATAATTAACTAATTAAAAACCGTAATTAATCAGATATTTTAATTTATTAAGTCCTCACCAGTACGATCTCACCCGTTAAGTTTCTCATCGGTGGAGGGACGAAAAGTCTATACAATGCCTCCAAATAGGCATACAAGACATGGAGGATGAACTTTGACACGATCAGGAACTTCTCAAAAAATTTAGAGTAGTCCATAGCTGTAGAAATGTAATTAAAAATAAATAATTAATGATCTACTAGTTAATTAATCCAGGGCTGATTTGCAGAGAGCATCCAGTTTCCAGTTCTGTATTTTGTGATCGTATTCACTACGCTCGGGAGTAGGACAGTAGGACTGATTGTGTTTTAAGATAAGTTATGTGTAGTCCTGCCCTGCTATGCATTTGCGTTCAGACTTTAAACCAAGTTCAGAGATAATGTATGTCTGCTGTCAGATCGCAGATTTTAATAGTGTTATTATTGTAAACCGAGATAAATGAGGAACTGTATAATATAATGTGAATGTGTGGCTGAAATTGAATAGCTGGTCTTGTTACAAGACTCATCATGTATGTGTAAGGCGATCTAATTTTTTAATCAGTATTTTCGAGGGCCAAGCAAGACCCAGATACTGTAGATAGGGCGTTTTAGGACTAATATGACTTTGTAGTACTTTGTACTCTAATAAGCAAATAATTAAATTATACAGAACATGATTGCACGCTTTGGATATTTGGAATGGTAATTTTGGTAGTAATTAAACCTTTTATTTAACCATTTTATTGTGGTTCTAGTTCTAGGACTCCACCAGTCCACCGAGATAAAGAAATAGAAAGAAGCAGCCGAGTATAGAAACATCAACAATAAGGAATGAATAAATGACTGTTCTGATTTCTTGATCAAATATAAATTACACTGAGATCCTTATTACCGTAAATATCTGAATAAGTCCCTCCTCTCAAATGGCTTAGAAACTATTCCCTGGGAGACTTCCGTGGCTCTCAATCTGATTGGGGTGTATATTATTGATAATTGGTCGGACGTATTGTTTTCTGTTAATTCCATCAATGTTTCCGTACAAAAAATTCAAACAGGTAAATCTAATTACTTGTTGTTATTTTGTTATTTCGAAAACATTATAATTGTGCATGTCGCATGTAGTGAATCGCATGAACTAATTATCATAGATCATCATTTTAAGTAAATCACTAGAAATAGCACAAAAAACTACTAACCCATTTGATACCAAATGCTATGCTATAACTAATCTATTTATTTTTAGCAATATGACACGCACTTTATCAAGACAGTGTCAGTATGTGCTTAAACTTGGTGAGAATGCCGACTTCTGTAAAAGTAAGCTGCGACGATATTACGGGTGTTGTATAAATAAGTTGTAAGTGCTAGACCATGAACCATGATGTATTTCCATAGTTTACGCTTATCACTTCCTTAATAAATTAATAAGCCATCCTCGTGGCTGAGACGATGAAATTTGACCTTAAGCTTACACGAACGGGTTCAAAGTCTGGATTCCTCTAATTCTGGTCGTATTCTTAAGTACGATTGTACGAACCAAATGGATTTTCATTTTACATTGCTTCATTTGCCATTTTGCAGATAGACGATAGACCTTCAGACCTAATATTTACAAGCCCCATGGTGTCGCAGGTCTAGTATGATCTTATTAGCAAAACTCCATGAAACCAGCAGTGCAGTAGATGTTAATGAAATGTAATGACGTAAATCTCTCAATATAATATATCTCCCTGAAATACAAGCTCTCTCTTAGATGGTTTAAAACGAAAGTGGGGCCTAATTCCAGATTTACGGTAGCCCTGTTTTATAGGTTTCAATTGAATGATCTACAAAAATACTCGTGTGGGGCACTTGATCGTTAGATTTTGAACAGTTATTTTAACAAAGATCCAGAAAAATTATTGCTTACCAATACTTCCCCACAGCATTAAAAATCACATTACAAATTACAAACTAGTAATCACGTCTCAATATTTTTTATCAATCAAATCAAGAAACAGAACACGGCTCGACTCCAGTCAAACTGTAACTGTTGTTATTAAATGAATACAAACAATTAATATCCTTCAAGTCCCAACTCCTAACCCAAACGAATTGTCCATTAAACTGGATATATTCAGCTAATTATGTCTGTCTAGAAAAGTTCGTATGTACTGCACTAGATATCCATTATATTTTTCTCTGGTGTTTTGTGTTGCACTGAATGGTTAGTTACTTAAAGATGCTATTTAGTCTATTAGAATATAATATTTATGAGAACATGGAATAGTGATAACTTTTCCAAGTAAAGGACGAGAGTCTGATACGTTCTGTCAAGCTGCTGTGGGGTCAAATGAATTACCAGACTCTTCACTTCGTAAACAAAAAAACTGTGAAATGATAAGACCCACACGGACAATCTGTTGTGTTTTGTTAGACTTAAATAGGAATATAAACTTGCAATTTCTTTTTCAGTTGTTACGTAACCCCCTTCATTATGAAAATGCCAAGCTGTCCGTCTGTCCATCTGCCCAATTTCATGATAACTGACGAAGAACCCATTTTTTTTATTTAGGAATGCTAAACTCGTTCTAGACCTATATAGATTTGAGGTCATAAGATGTGAGGCCAAATATCGACATTTTAAGTTGTAAAACAGTAGTTTCGATATCAACTATTTCAAAAAATGGTACATTATGAACGATACATCAGTACATCCGTTGGGCTATTTATTTACCTATGAACCATAGCTCAACCCTTTTGTATACAACGCATCAGAGGGGATTTAGTAAAACCTGATCTTATACACTAACATCAAAATTTACTAATAGGATCTGTCCATAATAAACTACAGACTTAACTCCACGAAATCTAGAGTGTACACCTCATATATCATGAATAAACAGCCCTTTAAATTTTATCCACCGTCAGTTCATCAACTTTCCTCTATATGAAATAGAATATTTCGACTCGTAGGGCCAGACCAAGTAGGTATTCACATCTTATGCTATTTCATTACGGAAATGGTACAAAAGAATCAGGATTTACAGATGACAGAACGAAAAGCGAACTGAAATGTTTGTATCTTCATAAGTCCATAAGGAATCCGATAAGCCTGTCATTTTTCAAAGGGGCTTAAGTGATATGTTTGCTAGTTAGCGGAAACTGCTGATGAAACGAACACCTATCTATAGGAATATCATACTGTCAAAATGTGTGTGCATATAATACTGTTAAAATAGAATACAAAACCCTTTTTCAGGTGTATAAAATGAATGGGGGAAGTAATTTGTACAGCAGGCAGGTGGAATAGAGGTTTAAACAATTGCCTTAAAGCTATATGGATGTAAAATAAGCTTGTTGTAAGCACAAAAGTTAATGTTAAACTTCCATATGAAATGCAGTAGTAAAAAAGTATAGAATCAGAAGTTGCATTGACCGAATGGGTTGAATCGACAAATAAATACCGTAATTTTTTCAACACTATCCATTATTGGCTATATTGTATATGGGATCTTTGAATTGTAATTGTGGTGACAGAAGAAGGATCAGTTTGATATCATTTCATTTGCGACACATATCACTCTATTATTCTGTGTAACTGTGCGTTTACATTGGCGTTTTTAGTTTGTAATCCTGACTAATTTCAGGTGATATCTTATCTGATTACAAAGTATAAATTGGAATTCACAGTCATTAGGCTGGGAATATTGGCAGAGTAATTCGTAGTGATAATTGGATTGTGTGTAAAGGGAGGTTAAATTGGTTGATTCTGATAAACTTTAAGCACACGAAGTTAATCGAGTAAATTGGAGCAGAGAATTGTGATTACTAATTCCACAGTGATCAGTAAATATTTATTATTCAAAAATTGACGTAAAATGGCTAGATTTTACAGAGAGCAAGATATTGACGGTAAGTTTCGAAATTTAGTTTTATTTGCTTTAAAATTCAAGTTAAATTTTATTTTACTTAAATCAAATTTCAGAATTTAGAGAGTGCTTCTACTTAAACGCTCGGAATGGAGGAATAATACGGACCTTAGACGAGCTAAGCCTCATCATGCGATCTCTGGGAATGAGTCCAACAATTGCTGAATTAAGGACGTATATGAAGGAGAAAGGTTTGAATTTCGAATATTTATAAGGACCATTTTCTATTTGATGTTATTTAAACTTGTACAATTTTAATTATAATTAATTATCTAAATAATTGCAGGTGGAAAGATGGCTTTTGCCGACTTTCTGGAAGTGATGCATTCTCATAATCAAAAAGAAAAGATCCCGGACGAAATCCTGGAAGCCTTCAAGTCCGCAGACCCCAGTGGGAAGGGTACCATCCCAGCCAAGGAGTTGAAGCATATTCTTGGTCGCTGGGGTGAAAAATTGAGTCCTCGGGAAGGTAGTTATTTTTTATTAAAAATTATAATAATATCGTTTTACTTAATTGATAGTTAAAACCAATGAATTCGATTTTTTGATTTGCAGTTGATCAAATTTTCCGAGAAGCCAATGTCAGTTCAAATCCAAATGCCACTGTAAAGTACACGGACTTTGTTAGGATTGCCTGTGCCCCTGTTCCTGACTATTACTAAATGTATCGACACCGAAAAATATCTCAATCTATAGCTCTAATCTGTCAGAAATAATAACTTTTTGGTATGGTTATTTATTTTAAACCATTGAAAGTACAGTAAATAGTAAAAGTGATTTCAAGCATAAATAAAATAATTTTCAAGGCTAACGTTGAACGTGGTAAAAATGCCAAGATAAGGGTCAAACAAAACGGCCGAGAAGGCTGTTGATATGTAAAATAGGATTAAGTCGAAGAATGCCTTGGTTAATAAGGTTCAAAATTTCCTAATTATATCTTTAATTCATTTTTTTCAATACCTTCCATCCAAAATCCATCAAATTACGAAATAACCACATGAAAAAATCCTTAAAATGCAATAATAACGGGTAAAGTGAAGACCAAGGCCCTAAATCCTTAGCGACAAAGATTCATTTACAAGGTTGGATCACTTGCCTTTAAAAAATTCTCCTCACTTCTACGGGATTTGTTATTATGGAGGATAGGGCACCCCCCTTAGCAACGCTTAAATAGGACCACTTCAAAAAACCCCCACGGGTCACCTATGCAGATTTTTGGAACACCAATTTGTTGAGCTATGTACCTGAGACATTTATCTAATTTTTGACACCACCCTCAATTTATTGTGTCAGAGGAATTTGGAGATATGAATTTTAAACAAATCCCCAACAAGTGAGGAGAATTTTTTAAAGGCAAGTGATCCAACCTTGTAAATGAAGCTTGTCGCTAAGGATTTAGGGCCTTGGTGAAGACTAAAAGATTCATAATTATTTCCTTGTTGAGCTGTGTCGGTGCTGAAATTGCATACTTTCTTATCAAACTATTGTATCATTTATGGTCCATGACCTTTGACTTTTGGATAAGGTCTGAGCCTTGAGGTCACAGTGGTCACACGCGTTAAAAACCTAAAATCTAAAATAGATCTACAAAGACCTCAAAATAATCAAAATACAAGCCCCTCATTTCGAAAAGTTTAAAATACGTTAGCATTCAAAGTACAGCCCCTTGCCCATTCAAACATTCTTCTAGACAGATGTTGAGTCCCCCCCCCCGAAATAGAGCCCCATGGCCATGGGTAAAAAAAATGAGGTTGAGAGATGAAAAGTTTTTGGGATTGGAAACTGGTAGGCTGGGGCGGAGGGAGACGAGTCATTTGGAGTAAAAGGCGGCGGTGGTGCGGTTTGTCATAATTATTTCCTGAACTGATAAGCAAGTGAAGTCTGAAGTGGATCATTTGAAAATTGTATAATTTACTATAATTTTAATTGACTTCTAATTGCGAGCTCCTTTCTCACTACTTGTTCAACATATTATAATCGTCCTTATCAATCCTTTCCTTAGAGGTCACGTTCTGTCCGGATTCAGCTAGCAGAGGTACAGGATTACGGACCGTAATTTACAATTTACGGTGAACTTATTGTGTGATTCAGGACACAATTTCGCAATAATTGATAATATTGAATATCGCAGTTTGTTGCATTGCAATCAATCCAAGACTCAAGTAACGCAGTTGCAAACTGACAAGATAAATAAGGCATAAGGTGAGTTATCTTTAAATTTTATCACATATTGATTGTATTTTAAGTACAATATCAAATATGAAATATATTTCATATTTTGTATTTAATATTTAATTATGAATTAATTATGAATTGTAAATTAATGTAAATTCTGAATTCGCTCATCAATATTGATCAATCTTATCGTTTTTTCTTTTTAGTGTATGGTGCCCTGCAGTTCAGGGAAGGTTATATTATCTCTTGGTCCATTTCACATTTGCTGTTTGGTCATCTCATATCTCATACTGTACAGTCTTACACTGCTTGTGGAAGTGTGAAGTGAGTGGAAGTTGTGGATGGACGATGAAATGAATATGATCAATGATGGAAATAACTAATCATAAAATGTCACAACTCATGCTGCATCAAGGAAGGACCTAGCTGAAAAAGAACCGAAGTGAATACTAGGCGCAGGAGTCAGCGTTTATATCCGCTTATTGTGTATTGTCTTTCGTCTTTGGGATTGAATATTGAATTAACTAGTCACACGTACGTACTAAGGCACTGACTTCAGTGACTGGGTGGGGTTAGTCAGTCTGTTTGTTATCTGTAGCTGACGATTTTGGATATCAGAATATTAACACCGATTGTCGACGTCGATTCTCATTTGAACGAGTTTTTGAAGGTCTGTGCTTGAATATTTTACTTGTAGCTGCTGTTGAAATTTAACAGCTAATCAATTACAAAATTTTATATTTTCTTATGTCTGTTTTTAGGTATAGAATGATCATTGTCCGCCGATGTCCACCGAATGTTAATAAGCTTCAAAGAAACATCCGATCTATTGGCTCGTCTACGATGTCAACCCCTTCATTGCCACCACGGTCTACTTCGCAATCGCAAGGCACAGGAACTTCAGGAACAGGTGGTGATCAGAGCCCTAGTCAGGGGTTTGATTTAAGCAGTGTCTTCAGCCCTGAAAATAAAGCAAGTACAATTCAACTTTTGACATACGACAGAGAAAATTCGGGATTTGCTTTCCCAGCTGATGACAGTTCCTACAGAAAGGCCGCAGTTCTGATCCCCTTATGCTACGATATCAATGGAAAACCTTCACTTTTGTTCAATCTGCGCTCATCTAATCTTAACAAACACAAGGGGGAAATATCTTTCCCAGGCGGAGGAATGGACCCTGAAGACAAAGATATG